>CM055730.1:16241417-16446417 GCA_029465975.1 Dallia pectoralis
AGTCATATCAACACTAAATAATATTACATGTTTTTGGTCCAGTGACCAATGTAAAAAAACACTTGACCAACAGCATCAGATCATCTACTGTGTTGTCATCCTGAATGAAATTAATTACATTTTATTAAAAGAGTATGTAGGCCTATTTATTGTCTTATGTAACCATAAAATACGAAAATAAAACCATGATTTTAAAATGCACAGGCTATGATATAAAAATGTCTAAAAATCGAATAAATGAAAATCCATCAAACTGTATGTCCTATGTTGATGTAGTAAATGCTAACACATTTTAGATCACAAGTGACTTGCAATCAAATGATTTGCGCATGATTGGCCGATAAACAAATCTATTTATAATTATTTATCCGTCCACAGGCACGCAGCTTCAGTTGTTTGTCTGCTTGAGCAGGACACGCAAACGAACCGGTTGCATTGCGCACAGTGTTCATTATTGTTACTAGTGCACATGAGACAGCAGCAAACTAACCCGGTTGAACTGCGCACCGTGTTCAAATAGATCAGACCAAAACCTGTCCAGTTTAATAAAGATCGGACCATAACCGTTCCAGTTTTATGCTCTTTCTGCCGTATGCCCCCCGGACTTATGTATGTCCCACGTCCTTCTGTGTGCATGAGTAATTTCATTTATCGCCCATTTGTAGTAAGCCTATTAATAATTATTGTTTATATTCGTTTAATTTCGATACAAAACAATATTTTGTTGAAGTCTCTTGTAGGCTATATGAATACACTGTGGTTCATTCGTTATTAATTATTGAGTGCAATAGGCGCATGACACATGAATGGGGCTGTATGTATTTGGCGGAATTCGTTCTGTGTATTTAGTGAAACATATTTCTTTATGAACGTACCTCTTTTTGTATAGTTCAACCAAGCCAATCAGACTATTGTCTATATGTGTTCTCGTAGTATTTGTCTGTGTATCGCCCATTCAACCATTGCCATCATAGGCTCAGTGAAGTGTGATCGGTGTCTGGGTACCGCAATTAGGGTACCAACGCCCAGCGGCGTTGGATTTTGGCAACAGGAAGGCAGTTTAGGTATCAAAAAACATGTAAATAGTAGTTTTATATATTGTTCGGTTTGTGATTTTGCAATTCTGAAAACGGGACAAGGTAAAATGCACGTATTTAGGAAAAGTCATGGAAGGACGTCGGCTGTAGCTTTTCAACATGATATATGTATTTTAATTACTAACCGCTGTGTGTTTTCGGACAAATTATTTATTTGTGCTCACTGTACTGAATATAGGCAAAACGAATATAATGGCAGATTGTGCAGACATGATCGAGCATATGTTTAAGATTGAAGTATTTACGTGAATGGGTGCACGCTCTAGCGACGCTGGGGGTGGGCTTTTCTTCAAAAGTAGATAGCCATTGGCGGGATAAGCCACATCAGAAAAAAACAGTCTGACTCTGGACGAAATACAGCCAATGGAAATACAGCCTCTACAAGTCATACTTAGATATTTTGCTAGAAAAAATTGTGGGCGATAATTTCTACGCTGGTCTCGACTGGTCTCGGAAGAATTTACGAGTCCTTACTGTCCGAGACCGAGTCGAGACCGAGTCCAAATGTAACCGAGACCGAGACGAGACCGAGACCTTAAAAAAGTGGTCTCGAGACCGGTCTCGAGACCGAGACCGGTCTCGAGTACTACAGCTCTGGTTTGGGTCATGTTTCTGCTGCTCTTGTCCATCCCTGTTTCTGCTTCCTGTCAACAACCATTCCCAAATACACTAGGGATGCAACTTGCTTTCATGCAAAAGTAGTGCCATACCCGGGACTTTGGCTCTGTTTGAACAAGCAAGATAAAGGTTTGGCAACCCAAGCAGAATGAGGTTGGCTTAGTACTTGACAGCATAGACTTGGTCATGTCAAAATGTTCTGGGAACTTAACTCAGATGAATCTGGCAATTCCTCCCAGCCAGCCAGCCAAATGATTTGTCAAACCCTGAACCCAGTGAAGTGGTGGAATCCCCTACCAGATCGCTAAAGCTATTTGATCTCTGCCGCAGGGCAACTGATCATTTATGAGTGGACATTGTGACTTGACACAATAACAAAATGGACGTTGAAAAGTTTATCATTCACCTGGGTCATGGTTCTGGATGCACCATGTGCTTTGTTTTATCTGTTTTGAAACAGAGTTGCTCCTGGATGTACTTAAACATTATTCAATATGGTTTCATTGAGCCAGGCATTTATAGAAAAGATTTAACAGCTGTTTGCCCTTAAAAGGCATTATTACATTTTGAAATTATGTTAGCATTTAAAAACTGTTGTGCTGATTAAATAAACAATAAAACCGGCCTTCTTGAGATTCATTTTGTGATTTCAATAACGGAAACAAAAACCTTTCATCTGAAACTTATTAGGTATATTCTGTTTCTGAGAAATAAAAGCTGTTCTCTGTGGGGAATTGTCAAGAAACCGAAAAATCGCATTGCAATGCTGTGTACTGTTTCCATGGAAAACAAGGACATTTCTAAATGAGCCGACATTTTGAACGGTTGTGTATACAGAAGGTTTCGGTGAGTAGGATGTGTGTGTTGGATTTATCCATAAAAAGCAAAACAAATTGTAGGTTGAAATGTTTTGACAGAAATGGTAGCTACGGGTAAATGCTGAACTTCTGTTGCAATCACCAAAACAATTTGAAATCTTTAATGTTTTCGAAGTGTACACTATCTCTCATGGATGTAAAGGGAATGGACTGGTGTAAGTAACATGATGGAATTGTCCTCCAGCTCTGTTTACACCTATCTGCATGTTTATAGACTGGTGTAAGTAACATGAAATAGACCAAAGAAATAGACCAAAGGGAAAATTTCTTTGAAGCTAACATTTTGCCATGTCCTATAATCTCTGATGAGAGAAAGCCTCTTCCCTGTGCACTACAGAATCAACACCAACCAGCTGCAAAATGTGCTCGTGTGAAAAGGACGTAGATTATAATAAAACACATTTTAATGTGAACAAGGCATTAGTGTGATGTAGTGATAATTGGGTTAGAGGCTACACCACTTCTATTAGCTTGAGCGTAGAGCTTATATGTGCTGTCAGCAACCACACAAAAATAAATATATACATGTAATATGAAACCCTCCAAGGTTGAACCAGATAAAAAGCAAACCTCCGTAAACTCTGACATTCTCTTAGAATAGGACTGGTTAGAAAAAAATCACTGACGTTAGAAAATAGAAAAATTCTTCATGCAAAAAATATATACCTTGGATTTTGGATAAACTCTTGAAACCCAACATACCAAAAATATATAGTAAAGCTGTCCTTCTAGATATTAACAGATACAGGGAACGTTGCAGTCAAAATTTCAGAAGGTTTCAATGAATTCCCTGATTATCTGTAAGACGTATTATGGCATTTCCTTCTTAATCACTCGCATCAAGTGTTCAGCAGAACCAGGGAATTTATTAAAAGTTCCCAAAATGTTATACTCACAGGTAGCAACTAAATACTCTATAGGTAGCAACTAAATACTCACAGGTAGCAACTAAATACTCTCTATAGGTAGCAACTAAATACTCTCTATAGGTAGCAACTAAATACTCTCTATAGGTAGCAACTAAATACTCACAGGTAGCAACTAAATACTCTCTATAGGTAGCAACTAAATACTCTCTATAGGTAGCAACTAAATACTCTATAGGTAGCAACTAAATACTCTATAGGTAGCAACTAAATACTCTCTATAGGTAGCAACTAAATACTCTCTATAGGTAGCAACTAAATACTCTATAGGTAGCAACTAAATACTCTATAGGTAGCAACTAAATACTCTATAGGTAGCAACTAAATACTCTCTATAGGTAGCAACTAAATACTCTCTATAGGTAGCAACTAAATACTCTATAGGTAGCAACTAAATACTCTCTATGTAGCAACTAAATACTCTCTATAGGTAGCAACTAAATACTCTCTATAGGTAGCAACTAAATACTCTATAGGTAGCAACTAAATACTCTATAGGTAGCAACTAAATACTCTATAGTTAGCAACTAAATACTCTCTATATGTAGCAACTAAATACTCTCTATATGTAGCAACTAAATACTCTCTATAGGTAGCAACTAAATACTCTATAGGTAGCAACTAAATACTCTATAGTTAGCAACTAAATACTCTCTATATGTAGCAACTAAATACTCTCTATATGTAGCAACTAAATACTCTCTATAGGTAGCAACTAAATACTCTCTATAGGTAGCAACTAAATACTCTCTATAGGTACCAACTAAATACTCTATAGGTAGCAACTAAATACTCTCTATAGATAGCAACTAAATACTCTCTATATGTAGCAACTAAATACTCTCTATAGGTACCAACTAAATACTCTCTATAGGTAGCAACTAAATACTCTCTATAGGTAGCAACTAAATACTCTCTATAGGTAGCAACTAAATACTCTCTATAGGTAGCAACTAAATACTCTCTATAGGTAGCAACTAAATACTCTCTATAGGTAGCAACTAAATACTCTCTATAGGTAGCAACTAAATACTCTCTATAGGTAGCAACTAAATACTCTCTATAGGTAGCAACTAAATACTCTCTATAGGTAGCAACTAAATACTCTCTATAGGTAGCAACTAAATACTCTCTATAGGTAGCAACTAAATACTCTCTATAGGTAGCAACTAAATACTCTCTATAGGTAGCAACTAAATACTCTCTATAGGTAGCAACTAAATAACTGTATGAAAAGGGATGTTTTTAGCTGTATTTTCATACACATACAAAGTATTCCCTATAACTACACCTGTGTGTGTGTTGGGACCAGCTGTCTGTGTATTACTGGTACCAGGGGGTCTTGCGGACCCAGCGCAGGGTGAAACCTGCATCGGTACGAATCTTGATAGAAGCAGCCTCTGCCTCTCTCACTGTCTCCTTGACAGACTGCATCAGGTTCTGGGCATTATGAACCAGCATATCTGTAGCCTGGAGGAATAGACGGAGGGAACATTAGGAGAAAGAGAAGAACAGAGATATAAGGGAATTAAAACAAGGATGGAGGGGAAAACAGCAGAGAATGAAAAATAAAGGAGAGAATAACGTTGTGGACCAAAGAAGTCAAACCAGTGTTAGCAGAGGCAGTGGTGTTTCAGTTAGGTAGACATTAACATAACTCACATGTTACTATAACACACATAACATAACATATGCAGGTTGTCCTCCCCATGGTAGACATTAACATAACTCACATGTTAATATAACACACATAACATAACATATGCAGGTTGTCCTCCCCATGGTAGACATTAACATAACTCACATGTTACTATAACACACATAACATAACATATGTAGGTTGTCCTCCCCATGGTAGACATTAACATAACTCACATGTTACTATAACACACATAACATAACATATGCAGGTTGTCCTCCCCATGGTAGACATTAACATAACTCACATGTTACTATAACAAACATAACATAACATATGCAGGTTGTCCTCCCCATGGTAGACATTAACATAACTCACATGTTACTATAACACACATAACATAACATATGCAGGTTGTCCTCCCCATGGTAGACATTAACATAACTCACATGTTACTATAACTGTCACGGATGGAGCGGCGTAGTGCGGTGAAAGCCATGTGCAGAGTCCAGTAATCCGTTTAAATAAGGTTTATTTATACAATCAAATATAAACCAAACCGAGTACGGCGAAATAAGAACTAAACTGTGAAATAGAAATAATAGTGCGCATATATAGCGACTTACACAACATTCAACCTACAGTTAGTCTTTCTGAATATATAACACTCACCCTCATATAACTGTGACATAGAACAAACAATGCTAAGCAAGGAGTGACTTGCTAGCGACCCCTTTTATCCCCACATAAAGTGACAGATTACTAACAGCTGTGACCACGTGAAAGAGGAAGTAATCACAGCTAGTGAACACAAAAACACGGAAGTGGATCACCGAAATGGAAGTGTAGCAACGCCACCACACCAATCGTGACAGTATCCCCCACTAAAAGGCTAGCTCCCCAGATAGCCGAACGAACCAACAAAAACCACAAGGGAGCAACAAGACAGGACCCACAGTTAAACCCAATGGGTTAGTCCATCAGGACGGGTCCAGTCCTGAATAGGCCACGGTAGCCGACCGCCATCTCGAGCGGCTGAGAGGCCGCCAGTTTGAGCGGCTCAGGGTGCGTCGTGGCGGCGGCCATCGTGGGCGACGTGGCGGAGGCCCTCGTGGGCGACGTGGCGGAGGCCATCGTTGGCGACGTGGCGGAGGCCATCGTGGGCGACGTGGCGGAGGCCATCGTTGGCGACGTGGCGGAGGCCATCGTGGGCGACGTGGCGGAGGCCATCGTGGGCGACGTGGCGGCGGCCATCGTGAGCGTAGTCGTGGCGGCGGCCATCGTGAGCGTAGTCGTGGCGGCGGCCATCGTGAGCGTAGTCGTGGCGGCGGCCATCGTGAGCGTAGTCGTGGCGGCGGCCATCGTGAGCGTAGTCGTGGCGGCGGCCATCGTGAGCGTGGTCGTGGCGGCGGCCATCGTGAGCGTCGTCGTGGCGGCGGCCATCGTGAGCGTGGTCGTGGCGGCGGCCATCGTGAGCGTCGTCGTGGCGGCGGCCATCGTGAGCGTCGTCGTGGCGGCGGCCATCGTGAGCGTCGTCGTGGCGCGGCCTTCGTGGGTGGCGATGCGGCAGCCATGGTGGGCGGCGATGCGGCAGCCATTGTGGGCGGCGATGCGGCAGCCATTGTGGGCGGCGATGCGGCAGCCATTGTGGGCGGCGATGCGGCAGCCATTGTGGGCGGCGATGCGGCAGCCATTGTGGGCGGCGATGCGGCAGCCATTGTGGGCGGCGATGCAGCAGCCATTGTGGGCGGCGATGCGGCAGCCATTGTGGGCGGCGATGCGGCAGCCATTGTGGGCGGCGATGCGGCAGCCATTGTGGGCGGCGATGTGGCAGCCATTGTGGGCGGCGATGCGGCAGCCATTGTGGGCGGCGATGCGGCAGCCATTGTGGGCGGCGATGCGGCAGCCATTGTGGTCGGCGGCGAGACAGCGGCAGCCATCTTGGGCGCTGAAGGGACGACGGCAGCCATCTTGAGCGCTGGCGTGACGGCAACAGCCATCTTGAGCGCTGGCGTGACGGCGGGAGCCATCGTGGACGCTGGCGGGACGACGGCAGCCATCTTGAGCGCTGGCGGGACGACGGCAGCCTTCTTGAGCGCTGGCGGGACGACGGCAGCCATCTTGAGCGCTGGCGGGACGGCAACAGCCATCTTGAGCGCTGGCGGGACGGCGGGAGCCATCGTGGACGCTGGCGAGACGGCGGCAGCCATCTTGGGCGCTGGCGGAACGACGGCAGCCATCTTGGGCACTGGCGTGACAGCGGGGACCATCGTGGACGCTGGCGTGACGGCGGCAGCCATCTTGGGCGCTGGCGTGACGACGGCAACAGCCATCTTGGGCGCTGGCGTGACGGCGGGGGCCATCGTGGACGCTGGCGTGACGGCGGCCGCCATCTTGGGCGCTGGCAGAACGACGGCAGCCATCTTGGGCACTGGCGTGACAGCGGGGACCATCGTGGACGCTGACGTGACGGCGGCAGCCATCTTGGGCGCTGGCGTGACGACGGCAACAGCCATCTTGGGCGCTGGCGTGACGGCGGGGGCCATCGTGGACGCTGGCGTGACGGCGGCAGCCACCTTGAGCGCTGGCGTGACGGCGGGAGCCATCGTGGACGCTGGCGAGACGGCGGCAGCCATCTTGAGCGCCGGCGGGACGACGGCAGCCATCTCAGGCGCTGGCTCCTGTAAATCCAGCCATGTCCTCCACCACGTCCTAATAATGGCCGTGGGCTGGTCATCCAACCCCTCCGGGGGTTTTTCTGTCCCTGACGTCGGCGGCAGAAAAGGGTCTTCCCACGGCGGGGGTAGTGGCTGTAGCTCCAGGGGTTTTCCTCCCCCTGTCTGCAGCCCCGGAACAGTGGGCGGTGTCTTCTGCCCGCCCCAGCCGACGTCCGATGTTGCGGGGACTAGTCGACTGAGGACGGGATCCCATAGCAGGGCGTCTTCCAGGAGTCCTCCTCCACTCGCCAGACCGCCTCCTCATCATCCGAGGAGAGGGAGTCGGACCCCCAATCACCCTGCCAGGTGTAGCGCCGCTCCTGCTGCTCCGTGGGTTGACGGTGAGCTTCATACCTCGGAGCGCTATAGCTTGCCCCTCCGAGGAATCCACTCACCGTCCGGCTCTGCGGGCTTCTTGGGTGGCTTAGCATTCTGTCACGGATGGAGCGGCGTAGTGCGGTGAAAGCCATGTGCAGAGTCCAGTAATCCGTTTAAATAAGGTTTATTTATACAATCAAATATAAACCAAACCGAGTACGGCGAAATAAGAACTAAACTGTGAAATAGAAATAATAGTGCGCATATATAGCGACTTACACAACATTCAACCTACAGTTAGTCTTTCTGAATATATAACACTCACCCTCATATAACTGTGACATAGAACAAACAATGCTAAGCAAGGAGTGACTTGCTAGCGACCCCTTTTATCCCCACATAAAGTGACAGATTACTAACAGCTGTGACCACGTGAAAGAGGAAGTAATCACAGCTAGTGAACACAAAAACACGGAAGTGGATCACCGAAATGGAAGTGTAGCAACGCCACCACACCAATCGTGACAATAACACACATAACATAACATATGTAGGTTGTCCTCCCCATGGTAGACATTAACATAACTCACATGTTACTATAACACACATAACATAACATATGCAGGTTGTCCTCCCCATGGTCTCTCCCTTTCTCACCTGCTCAGACTCTTCCTCGCTGATGTTGGTTCGTCCCAGCATTGTGGCTTTGACTGTTGACAGGATCTTTAGCTGAGTACTGATAGTGGGGATACGCTCACACACCTGGGCACACACACACACACACACACAGCATGTTACACTCCAAGAATGTGTGTGCGTGTGTGTGAGATTGAGCGTGCATGTATGTGTTTGTACCTGCAGCAGATTGGTTCTGATGCGGCGGTCCGTGCATTGTTTGGCCACCTCTTTAGCCAGCCTGGTGACTTCATCTGAGGCCTTGGCTATGTCTTTAGCACACTGGATCATAGCCCGCTTGTTACCACTGCCCCCGCGAACCAACCGGGACATCTCAGCCATCAGCAACGCCATCCTCTTGGCCGCCGCTATGATGTCATTACCCTGTGGAAGACGGGTTACGGGGTAGTGGGTGGGTGAGACTGATTAGTGTTGTGGATAAATGGGGTACCTCAATGCATAAATGGGGTTCCTTAATGCATCCGCCATGTTTAGAGCGGGAGATCCCCGGGTGTTTATTCCCTTATACACATTTCTGATATGGATCTTCTGTGAATGCCGATTGTCAACAGCCTGGTCCAAAAGTTAGGTCGTTTCCTGAGCAATATTTGAAACGTTTCAAGACATTCAGGAACTTCGACACGAACACAGGCATATAGACATACACACACGTTGAACCTGAGTGACATGCTCCGAAAGGTTAATACGATGTGATGAAGACCGTCGTGCTCATGTGGGGGTTAATGTTGATCATCAAGCAAAGCAGGAAGTGATCTTGTACCAGCCAGGAGTATTACGTTACCCAGATAGAACATCGCTGTCATCATTGGCATCACTGGTTGGTCAGAGTCAGAATGATAGACAGCAGCTAGTCAGACTGCCTCCTGTAAGGCACCCGCGAGCAGGAGAGGCAGGAGCTTGTGTATCAGTTCATCCAACACGTGTAACAAATAAGTGCCATTCCAACCACATTCCTCACAGGCAACTTTAACACAAGGCCAAGGCAACCTCAGCCAAACAACATCGCATTAGCCAACTGTCCAGGATTAATGTAATGCTGCCGCCACAGCTGATTGGACGTTCCCATGGTTACGGCAGGATGCAGAGACGAATGTTTCCATAGTAACTGCGCAGATGGGAAGCTGTCTGCAGGTTTTCGGGGAGGGAGGTAGTCTACACCTTTCTGGAAACATAAGACTTGTTCCCATAGTAACAGTAAGTGACTTTTCCACCAGCGGGATGCAGAGCTGGATGCAGACGGGATGCAACGGCCAATAGGGGCCTTTGGGGGGGCGTGTCCTATACCTTGCTGGACCACTTGCGTGCCTCCTGGTGGAGCGACTGGGCGGCAGCTAGGATGGGTTGGTTCACGGCGTTGCCGTTTGTTGGCATCATCAACAGCTCAGGCTCATAGTCATCCTCACCATCAGTGTACTCGTCTTCATCATCTACTTCCTCAACAGCCTCTTCTTGCTCAGGCTGGGGGAGGAGGGGTGAGGGAGGAGGCGGTATGTAGAAAGTAGAGCGTTAGCATGACAGTCACTGAGAGAAGAGGAGGTCTATAGTAAGGGATGAAAGAATGTAAAATGGAAAAAGGTAAAGAAGAGAGAGCAGAGGCAGACAATGACACCAGAGAGGAGAGAAAAAGAGAAGGTAGAAGAGGAGTTGGGCTGGGAGATAGAAGAGGAGTTGGGCTGGGAGATTGAAGAGGAGTTGAACTGGGAGATAGAAGAGGAGTTGGGCTGGGAAATAGAAGAGGAGTTGGGCTGGGAGATAGAGGAGGAGTTGGACTGAGAGATAGAAGAGGAGTTGGGCTGGGAGATAGAAGAGGAGTTGGGCTGGGAGATTGAAGAGGAGTTGAACTGGGAGATAGAAGAGGATTTGGGCTGGGAAATAGAAGAGGAGTTGGGCTGGGAGATAGAAGAGGAGTTGGGCTGGGAGATAGAAGAGGAGTTGGGCTGGAGATAGAAGAAGAGTTGGGCTGGGAGATAGAAGAGGAGTTGGAGTGAGAGATAGAAGAGGAGTTGGACTGGGAGATAGAAGAGGAGCTGGACTGAGAGATAGAAGAGGAGTTGGACTGGGAGATAGAAGAGGAGATGGGCTGGGAGATAGAAGAGGAGTTGGGCTGGAGATAGAAGAGGAGTTGGGCTGTAGATAGAAGAGGAGTTGGGCTGGGAGATAGAAGAGGAGTTGGGCTGGGAGATAGAAGAGGAGTTGGGCTGGGAGATAGAAGAGGAGTTGGGCTGGGAGATAGAAGAGGAGCTGGACTGAGAGATAGAAGAGGAGTTGGACTGGGAGATAGAAGAGGAGTTGGGCTGGGAGATGGCGATGAGTATTGGCAACAGGAGAGGGGAGTCAGTCTAGGCTACAATAACCCGTTCAGGATGACCAGATATTAACACTGTAGTAGAGTTGTTTCACTGAAGTACATAGTCACCAAATTGACATTACAAGAACGCAAGACTGTTCTGCTTCAGTGCTCATGTTTACAATTGTAACATTTTCCGTAAATCCGGGTTGGAAGATTCCCGGAATAAGCAGGAAATACAGGAGCCTGTCATCCGGAATTCATATATGAAATGAGTAGGAATCTTAGGGAAAGTCAAAAGAATTGCACATCAAAGAAAGTGTGTAAAGAAATCCCATTATTCAACAACTACGAAGACCATGAAACAAGTGGCTCTGCCATACCCATCTCTCCACAAGTCTGCTATATCATAAACAAAAATATTTTGCATGCAATGTTCTGTACTGGAGTATTTTCAATTTAATTAGTTAAGCAAGTTTTTGACTCGACAAAACCATAAAAATCCACAATTCTCTTTGTGATTACCAACCATCCCTTTCTATGTGGAGCAAAAAACATTTGCTACAGTAAACCATGTACTAAAGATGTACACAAGACTATATAATATATATGAACACTGGTAAGATTATATGACCACTGGTAATAACACTATATGAACACTGGTAATAATATTATATGACCACTGGTTATAAGATTATATGACCACTGGTATTAAGATTATATGACCACTGGTATTAAGATTATATGACCACTGGTATTAAGATTATATGACCACTGGTATTAAGATTATATGACCACTGGTATTAAGATTATATGACCACTGGTATTAAGATTATATGACCACTGGTATTAAGATTATATGACCACTGGTATTAAGATTATATGACCACTGGTAATAACACTATATGACCACTGGTAATAATAGTATATGACCACTGGTAAGATTATATGACCACTGGTAATAATATTATATGACCACTGGTAATAAGATTATATGACCACTGGTAATAACACTATATGACCACTGGTAATAAGATTATATGACCACTGGTAAGATTATATGACCACTGGTAATAATATTATATGACCATTGACCACTGGTATTAAGATTATATGACCACTGGTATTAAGATTATATGACCACTGGTAATAAGATTATATGACCACTGGTATTAAGATTATATGAACACTGGTATTAAGATTATATGAACACTGGTAATAAGATTATCTGACCACTGGTAATAAGATTATATGACCACTGTTAATAAGATTATATGACCACTGGTAATAAGATTATATGACCACTAGTAATAAGATTATATGACCACTGTTAATAAGATTATATGACCACTGGTAATAAGATTATATGACCACTGGTATTAAGATTTTATGAACACTGGTAATAAGATTATCTGACCACTGGTAATAAGATTATATGACCACTGGTATTAAGATTATATGACCACTGGTAATAAGATTATATGACCACTGGTATTAAGATTATATGACCACTGGTATTAAGATTAAATGACCACTGGTATTAAGATTAAATGACCACTGGTATTAAGATTAAATGACCACTGGTAATAAGATTAAATGACCACTGGTATTAAGATTATATGACCACTGGTAATAAGATTATATGACCACTGGTAATAAGATTATATGACCACTGGTATGTGTGGTACCCACCTTGCTGGACCACTTTCGCGCCTCGTCGTGCAGTTGCCTAGCAGCCACCATTATGGGTTCACTTAGCAGCTCTCCGGTCTTCTGCTCTGGGAAGTCTTCATCTCGCTCTTTCTCCTCTGGCGGTGGGGGGCGGGGCGGGGGGACCTCTCCCTCTGGGAGCGGGGGCTTAGGGGGGGCCTGCTCCGGATAACTCACCTGGAAAGAAACAGAGAACACAGACAGACAATCAGATGGACAGACAGACAGACAGATGGACAGACAGGCAGACAGGCACATGGACAGACAGGCAGACAGGCACATGGACAGACAGACAGACAGACGGGCAGACAGACAGATGGACAGAAAATGCAGCATGAAGTCAAAAGCCGATTTGTATTTTGTTATTAACATACACCGTACATAATATATATTTATTATTACCATTAATGTGTTATATATGTTTTACATGTTCTAGCTTTAACCGGTTGTCACTGTCTGACGGTGAAACAGTTTGCACCTTTACAAGTCTACTCATGTCACAATGTGTGTGTGAGTCAACAAGCCTGCCCATGTTGCTTTTGGGAAGTTCTCACATGCAGCTGGTCAAGATCTGGGGGTGGAGGGGGAAAGTCGGGTTCCGGGGGGCTGAAGGCTTCCCTGACCTTCCCAACAGCAGACAGAATTCGAAGGCAAGAATCCAGAAAGGCCTTCTGGAGTGCTGAGGGGATCGGATATGTACATGAACTATTGCAAAATGTTGTCCAGCGGGTTTCGAAAAATGCTTTCCAAAATTCCTGTTTGGAAGATTGACTTAATGCTCTGGCCTTTCCTACGGCATAGATTGAGAATCATTGATTATTGGATTTAGAGTGAGAATAAAATGGTAATGTACCTGGATTCGTTATATTTCCTGCCACGGCCTTGGCATCCATAACCATCGGCGAGATGGTGTGACTGAGAATATCTGAAGCATGTTTCACGGCTTCTCTGAAACGTGGGTCTTCTGAATTCTCAACTTCTTTCTTCGCCACCAGGAGTACGCGGTTGGCTCGTCGCGCTATGCTGGTCGCCCCGGCAACAAGCATCTGCGGCTGTACATTCGCCATGGCAACGCGACACTTATCAATGTCCTTCTTTATGGCCTCCTCAGACGCATCCAGCAGAGACTTGGTGTCTATGGCTTCGTCAACCAGGCCTACTCACACACACACACACACACACACACAAAAAAGCCATGAGCAAGTATAAAACACAGTACACAGTTCATTGAGAAATGTGTGGGTTTGCGTGTGTAGATGTGTGCATTTTTGTTACCAGTAAGTTTCTCCACATTGTCGATCCACTGGTTCTTCATGGTGTCAAAGTGCTCGTAGGCTGCCTGATTTCCGGGGTTCTTCAGCAGTATACAAGCTGCGGAGGTCACCTGAACACACACATAATCAACGTCATTTGTGTCTGATATCTTGGACAACACTGGACACATGAAAATCCGCCCATACCTGTGGAGTGAGTTCCCTGGAGTGTTTAACAGTGGCCTGTATTCCCTCCACAGTGCTCTTATTGGCTGATCCTACGGCCGCCGCCTTCTCCGCTGTGGTGCCCAGACGGCCTGCATGGGTCTCGAAGTTACCAGCACGCTCATCAAACACCTGAAACACACACTCGTAAGCCTTAACAACAACAACAGTAGACTTCTTATTGATATGAATGGGCAGCATGAGAGGTACCACACAACAGAAATATGTTCCCACTTCAAAACAATTGGCATGAGCAGACAAATAAAAGTCAGGGAGGCAGACCTGACTACACAGATGGACACACAGTCCAGACAAACTAACAGACCAGTCAAGCACACAGACCAGACAAACAAACAAACAGACAAACACACAGACTAGACAAACCAATAGACAAACCCACAGACTAGATAAAACAGACCAACCAGATTAAACAGAGCAAACAGACAGACCAAACATAACAGATTAGTGCAGACAGACCAAACATAACAGATTAGAGCACTCAGACAGACCGAGCACAACAGATTAGAGCACACAGACAGACCGAACATAACAGAGTAGAGCACACAGACAGACAGTACCTCCTCTCTGTGAGGTGCCTCAGGTGGGGCAGACGCAGACACAGCCAGTAGTTTGATGGGGGTGGTGGTGTCACTGAACACATCAGACACTTCCTGAGTCATGACCTCCTGCATTCGGCCCTTCAGGCCCTAACAGACATACAGCAGTGATATTTAAATCAGTACAGGTTTGATATGTCAGAAGTTGGAATGGATGACAACAGAACATTTAAAAATATTGTACATTTAAACCAGCAGGGGGAGCCCTTGATCAAGTTACAGTGTGTGTGAGTGTGTGAGCATGTGCGCTTCAGTATATGCAACGGTAAACACTCAAAATACTTTTTGAGATAGTTAAACCTGGAAATTGGTCCTCACAAGGTTTTATTGCAGATCCCCACTAAGGAACGGAACATGTTTGACTCAAGTTAGGTATCGGAAAAAAATATTGGGCAAAAGTTTACTTATTGGTTTAGGCCTAAACAGTTAGTCGTTTTAGGGTTTGGCGTTTGGGCTGAGACAAGTTTAGGCATAAAGGCATATTTTATTGAGGTTAGAGTTAGGTTGAGGGGTTCGATTCAGGGAATATGGATTTATAGATCTGGGCAATATCTCTGGTCACCACAAGGATAGAAAGGATAGTGTGTTGGAGTTACCTTCAAACTGTCCTGTAGTTGTGAAGCAGTAGCTTTACCCTGAGGTGATTCGGCTTCTCCCCTCCCGGCCATGTCAGCCAGTAATGTCATAAGTGCCTCATTGCGATCACATCGGCCAATCATATCCTGCCGGTACGGCCCCCCCAGCCCTCCAACCAATCGCCGTCCCTCTGACACCAAGCCACGGATCGCTGCCTGACCTTGAGATTGGGTAAAGAAACGCATGTGTGACACTAGTGGGTCTAAACCTGTGTCGTCTGAACTAAACAGTAGAGAACGACAGGACCACACAGCCTTTTGGTTCAGCTGTCTTTACAAGCAGTTACCTGTGTTCTGTAGCCGCTCACACGCTGTACTCACAGAGCAGCATGACGGAAACAATAGGGGACAATAAAAACACATGTGTACACACAGAGATATAGCACACATCAGCTGGACCCTGAGCTGTAGGTCAATCATTATGTTCATATTGTCCTCCCATCCCATCTCCCTCACTCACCCACTCCCCCGTCATCCATTCTCACTCATCCACTCCCCTGTCATCCCTGTCTTTCTCCCTCACCCACTCTCCTCCCATCCCTGTCTCCCTCACTCATCCACTCCCCCGTCATCCTGTCTCCTCACTCCCCCACTCCCCCGTCATCCCTGTCTCCTCACTCCCCTACTCCCCCACTCCCCCGTCATCCCTGTCTCCCTCCCTCACCCACTCCCCTCCCATCCCTGTCTCCCTCACTCCCCACTCCCCCGTCATCCCTGTCTCCCTCACTCACCCACTCCTCTGTCATCCCGTCTCCCTCACTCATCCACTCCCCCGTCATCCCTGTCTCCCTCACTCACCCACTCCCCCGTCATCCCTCCCTCACTCACCCACTCCCCCGTCATTCCGTCTCCCTCACTCCCCCGGCATCCCTGTCTCCCTCACTCACCAACTCCTCTGTCATCCCATCTCCCTCACTCACCCACTCCTCTGTCATCCTGACCAGAGTTGTTGACCCAGCGGAGGGCCTGCTCCATCTTTCCCTCCAGAGTGATGGCAGGTTTGGCCGGTCTCATGTTGGCCACCGCTCTGTTGGTTTTGGCCTGCAGGGTCAGGAGAGCCGCTCCGATCTGTTTAGCCAGCGCCCGAGCCTCCGGACTGTCCCCCTTCCCCCTAAAAGATACGTAAAGAATAAGTAATAAGTAATTGGTTGTCTCTTGTACAACAGGTAGCCAAATAGCATTACTACCTTTAAACTATTGCTTGGTCTACTGCAGCTTCTGAAAGCAAGAATGTCCAAACAAACACCAGAAATGAGACGTATCAAATACCTATTTTAGATATGAATATGCAGTGGGTAAAGGTTTGCCAAGGGAATGGCTCTTATAGGATACTGTCCCTAAAAAACTGGTTTGTTTGTTCTGTCTTGTAGCCCAGGGAGTCAATGACTATATGAAGATGCCCCGAGCTTCATCCAACAGCAGTAATTAAAAAGTGCATTAAAAAGTTCATCCCACAGCAGTAATTAGTACACATTCACAAAAAAAACAGAAATATACCCGAAAACTCCATTGACTACTGTAGCCTATCACACTGGTGCCCAAGAAATACTATGAAACACCATCATTACAATATTACAGGGGTCATACTGATATTTTTTGAACATAGGAAATATGTCACATGTTAAGGAAACAGACAAAAGAATATCGTGCAAAACAGCCAATGTCACGTACTGCTTGCGCAGATCCACTAGTCGTGCGGTGAGTCCCGCTATCTCGTTGATAGATTTCAGGATTTCGTCTCTCTCACGCGGATCGTCACAGAGGTCAGCTATTCTTTTAGCCTCGGCCAGCAACGCTCTGATGTTCTCTGCCCCCTCCGGTCCCCCGTTAGGATCTGCCAGCCATGCCTATGACACAGGTTACACACAACACACACACACACCACACACACACACACAGCACACACCACACATACACCACACACACCACCCACACACACACACACACACAACATACACACACACCACACACACACAACACTCACACACACACACAACACACACACATACACACACACACACACCACACAAACACACACACACAACACACACAACACCACACACACACCACACACACACACACCACACACACACACCATACACACCACACACACACACACACACCATACACACCACACACACACCACACACACATAAACACACACACACCACACACACCACACACACACACACACACACACACACACACACACACACACACACACACACACACACCATACACACCACACACACACACACACCACACACACACCACACACACACACACATTTCATCCCTGAGTTTCCTGTGTCCTATGCGTTTTCTTTGTTTGTCTGTGCACCTGTTCTTGTCAGGTGACACTTCTAGGACAGTAAAACTAGAACTTACTAAACCTGATGCTCATATCCATACTGACTTACATCATCATTAATTGGACTAGTTAAGGGTTACTTCTTTGGGGTTACGGTTCGATTAAATTGTCAAATTAAATTGTGTTTGGAATAGAAATCGTTATGCAACTGACTGTATTGGTTTCCACAACAGTAAACCCCGAGTGTTTCAGGTCTACTGACCTGGGCAGCGTCAAGTCTCCTAGCGATGGCCAGCTTAGCGTTAGTTAATGCCTCCAGCCTGCGACTGGCACTGTCCACCTTCCCAAGAAGCAGATCCAGACCCTGACAACACTGGCCGGCACGCTGGACACACGGCGGTGAAGGACCCTGGCCTCTACAGGAGATGTGACCCACACACACTCTCAGAATCAAAATCAGGTTTATTCACCAAGCCTGTTCACACACACTCATTTTATTTCTGACCACTAGCTGCCGCGTTAGAACACACATTTTAAGATGTACACAAAACAGTGTAAACAGAGCAAAACACGAACAGTCAGGAGACCATGCCTAGAATGTCTATATGTATCTGAATAGTGCAAAGGAGCAATGTCTAGATGTGTGAGCAGATTGCAGAAAAAGAACAAGCAATGTCCAGGCTCAAGTATCACATTGTGCAAAAGAAGAGCAATGTCCAGTTAGAGTACAGGATGTCCTCCGTAGTCATTCGTATAAAAATATAAAAATACAAAAACACACATACACAGTACCTGGCACGTAGCTCTACAACCTGATCTGTCATCTGACCCAGAGTCTTGGCGGTACCCAGTATGTCTCTGCGTTCCCTTCCAGCACACAGTTCTCCAACCTTCCCTGCTTCATCTAATATCACTCGCACTGCTACCTCCCCAGGCTCACCTGCAAACACACACACACACACACAGACACACACACACACACACACACACAGATCTCAGATCAAGGATGGAACTTTTAGACAACAATGGTTATTATAATAGTGTGTGTGTGTGTGTGTGTGTACCTGGTTGGCCGTGTGGGTCTTTAAACCAGCTTTTCGCCAGGGCCATTTTAGCTTCTATCGCTGCCAGTGATCGTTTCATCGACTCCATATCCTAGAGGAACCCGGAGAGGAAAGTTACCATGTTTTTCCACAGATTTCAGTGCTTACTTATTTTCATTATTCAAAAATAAGAGATTTTTCCCTTTCCCTTAAACCATGCCCTACTCTAACCTTTGCATACCAAAGCATTTTAATAAATCGGGACCATATTTCATGTTTTTGATGTAATGTTAGAACACACCGAATTCTGGTTCACACACACACACAAAGTGCAGTATAGCAGAAGGGAGAATGCAGGCTTACCTTCTACAGGTTGGAAATAATAAAGAAGGAAGAAAAAGAAAAGAAAGGGTTATAACCGAGGCCCAACAGAGGAAAAGAAAAAGAAAGGAAGTAAGATCCAGTTCTAGAGGTAAATAAATAACGTTCTAGATTTAAACCCTATCTAATTAATTTGAAAGAGAAAACCTAGGTGGGTCATTTGTGAAAAATTAACCCTTGGTGAAAAGCAGCAGACCTCCAGACCTGTTCAGGAACATGTGGATTAGGAAATACAGCATCAAGGGTATCGGTCATACAGGGTTGTACAGAAACTAATTAACCCTAGTCCTGGAATACAAATTATATTCCAATCAAAACTAAGTTAGTTGTTTTGGTCCAGGATTAGGCTTAATCTGTGTCGACAAAACTGTTCCCTAGTGTTGAGAACTGTGGGAACAAAAGCCTTTAGATACGTCTAGTTTTGGTGTAGAAGAGAGGCTAAATGGTGAGATTGTGGGTGTTACAGAGTGGCCACACCTTGTTGGTCCAAGTGTCTTCATCCCAGGTGGTGAGCTGTAGGACTCGGATGATCTCGCTGATCTCAGCACTCATCTTCTCAAAAGTGAAGCATCTGTTTCTCTTGGCTTCCTCCACACCGGCACTAGATGTGCTCTTTGTCGCTACGAAGATCTTTATGGCTGTGGAGTGAGAGAGAGACAGACAACGGGTTACTGCCTGGACTAATGTGGATACAATACGTTTTTTGACAGTGTGATGGTGCCATCCTGCCAACTCCAAGTTCTAATGACTGCAATTATCTGTGTTGCTATGACAACGGACGGACAGACACACAGACCAACAGACAGACATGCACACACAGACAGACAGACAGACAGACAGACAGACATTCATACAGACAGACAGACGGACATACAATTGGACAGACAGACACACCGACCAACAGACAGACATACACAGACAGACAGACACAGATAGACAGAAAGACAAACAAACAGATAGACAGACACACACACACAGACAGACTGACAGACGGACCGAGAGACAGAAACACACAGACACCCACAAAGACACGCATAGACAGACAAACACACACAGATAGACAGAAAGACAGACGGATGGACGGAGAGACAGACACACACGGAGACACACACAGACAGACAGACAGATTAATGAACAGACAGAGACAGACCTGATATGAGTACAGGCAGAAGTTGTTTGACAGTGTTCATGGAGTTTAGCAGCATCTGTCTGTGTTCCTGATGGGTCAACTCCTGCTGCCGCTCGTCAATCATCTTAGACATCTTGGTCATGCCTGATCAGAACACAGAGTAAAAAAGCACCGTAACTTAAAAGTCAGAGCCTACAGGTGAGGTTATCGGGTCCTAGGTTCTTGGTGTAGGTTATAGAACCTATAGGTGAGGTTACCTGGTCCTAGGTTCTTGGTGTAGGTTATAGAGCCTACAGGTGAGGTTATTGGGTCCTAGGTTCTTGGTGTAGGTTATAGAACATATAGGTGAGGTTACCTGGTCCTAGGTTCTTGGTGTAGGTTATAGAGCCTATAGGTGAGGTTACCTGGTCCTAGGTTCTTAGTGTAGGTTATAGAGCCTATAGGTGAGGTTACCTGGTCCTAGGTTCTTAGTGTAGGTTATAGAGCCTATAGGTGAGGTTACCTGGTCCTAGGTTCTTGGTGTAGGTTATAGAACTTATAGGTTAGGTTACCGGGTCCTAGGTTCTTGGTGTAGGTTATAGAACCTATAGGTGAGGTTACCTGGTCCTAGGTTCTTGGTGTAGGTTATAGAACCTATAGGTGAGGTTACCTGGTCCTAGGTTCTTGGTGTAGGTTATCAGGTCCTCCATGGTCTCCACCACTTCTGCTACTGTTAAATACTCCATGATCCCTTTACACACACGGATGATCTTACGCACCTATAGACAAACATACCCATTTAGGGAAGTCCGCTCTTTCTGGCGACAATAATTTTTCCCCCTTCAGAATTCTATCTTTCGTGAACGTAACCTGTTAAACCCAAACCCCAATATTAACAGTTTGATAAACCTGGGGATTTTCTATCCCCATCAAGTTACTAAAACAAACAGATTTTCAATGCAGATCCTTTGAACCTCCTCTACCAGTGGGAAACCACACAGTAAAACACACAGCACAGAGCACAGTACAACACACAGCATAGTACAACATACAGCACAGTAGAACATACACAGCACAGTAGAACATACACAGCACAGTAGAACATACCTAAACAACAACTTATTGAGGGCGGATGGTTAGTTGTTAAGTTAAAATAGATGCTGTTGTCCGGGTTCACAATAGGAATATGTAGAGGGTTATGAATGACCACTGACTTACAGGGCGGTGTTGCTTGTGATTGTATATACAGTAGCCTAACCCAACATGGTAGCTACTGTTCTTACAATACTGAAGGCTGTTCTTTTGAACCATTCATGTGTGTATGTGTGTTTATGTATCTGCGTCTTGTGATGTAGGTCTTGTGATCAAGAGGAGTCGCTTTCTTTAAGCAGCAGGGCTTCTGGTGATGAGATACAGTGTGATGCTTATTACACTGCCTCCACACACACACACACACACACACACACACACACACACACACACACACACACACACACAGCCCTACCTCAGCCTCATCGAATGTGAGAAGGAGATCAGAGGTTCCGGACAAGATTCCTCTAGAACCATCAATGAGGTAGTCCCTGGCAGGAACTGAGTAGGGATCCGCCTTCAACATCTGAGCCGCCTGTACCAGCTTAGAACATGCGTTCTCTACCCTGTTAGAACACAGGACATATATTGGGAAAGGTGTTCTCCAGTCTATTAGAACATAGGACATATATTTGGCTAATGTGTTCTCCAGTCAGTTAGAACATAGGACATGTATTGGGAAAGGTGTTCTCTAGTCTGTCACAAAACCAAAACACAGCTCAAAAAATTATTAGAACGATCATTCGACCTTCTACGGAAGAACGAGGAAGGATTTCATTTAGGGCTGCACGATATTGGAAAAAAATTACATTGCGATATTTTTTCCCCCAACGATATATATTGCGATATTGCGAGCCATCAATCCAGGCTAATGTCAATAATTACCATTCCATCAGACCGTACCGTCAGACTCATGTAGGGCTCTGTTGTCCTGCTGGACCATAAGTCTGTTGTAGCTGCATAGTATTCCACGTGTGACAGGTCTGCTTCAATCTGAGATTTGCATTTTCCATACAGCTCTAATATGTGCGGGATGGTATAACATACCGCGTGTCAAGCTTTTGGATCATTTTCTTAAATCCCTTTTTGGTGACAGTGTTTAATGGCAACATATCTTTAGCGATATAAAACGTTATTTTTACGTTGTGGTGCCGTTTTAAGTGATCAGACAAATTGGTGGTGTTTCCTTGTTTTGAGGCCACAACTTTATAACACTCCAGGCAAACCTGTTTATGGTCAACATCCTCATTTTTGTAGCCGTTTATGTATAAAATAATAATTATTATACATAATAATGACATCTCCCGACTCCTTGGTTGTGTAAATACATCCATCGTTTATTTAGCTACGCATGTAAACGATCAGGAACAACGAAAACATATCGTTTAGTGAATATTTTAGACAATGAAACGGTGAGTTTATGAGTTCGCTACGTGATCGTGGATTTAAGAGACACGAGAGAGAAGCTCCGGACCGCGCATGTTGCTATCGGTTGCTACGACAACACAAACAAATTATTGCTAGTGCGCATGTCCATCATGACGTCATGGGCCAGTCAACGCGGAAGATCCAAGCTCCATGTTGGCTTTTTGAGCACTCGCATTGGAATGTACGGGGCTTCACGCAGAACACTGTATTCAGTTTTCTTAATACATTCATGGTGCTACCGTTCTCTTAATACATTTATGGGTGCTACCCTTCTTCACATCGCATGTTCCGACGGTGTGACTATCGCGCATGCGCACATCGCGATGTCGGTGTTAAAACCGAATATCGTTCAGCCCTAATTTCATTATTACTGGAACAGGGGCCTCCCTGGTTAGAGTGCCAATAGGGAGAGCCCTGATTGGCCAGAGTGTCAATATCCGCCCAGAGAGCTATATATAGCAGGGTTCACATTCCCTCATAACCCCTGCTGAGCCGTGAGTAGGACATTTATGATTAAGTCACAGTGTTTGTATGTGAGCATGTGTACGCTTGGGACTGAAAGATAGACTCATGTCTCATGTCTCCTGTCTCATGTCTCCTGTCTGATGTCTCATGTCTCCTGTCTGATGTCTCCTGTCTCATGTCTCCTGTCTCATGTCTAATGTCTCATGTCTCATAACTCATCCCAAAGAGAAAGGCGAATGATGAAGAGACATAGCAGTTTTAGACCGCTGAGCTGAGTAACAGAGCTAAACTCAGCTCCTTCGAGACACACCCCTCCTCTGGACCCTGAGCGAAGCAGAGGAGACAGTCAGCAGAACCGCACAGCAGAGCTCCGGAAAGACAGACGGGCCGACAGACCGCCTGAATGACTGGTAGAACCGCACAGCAGAGCTCCGGAAAGACAGACCGGCCGACTGACCGCCTGAATGACTGGTAGAACCGCACAGCAGAGCTCCGGGAAAGACAGACCGGCCGATTGACCGCCTGAATGACTGGTAGAACCGCACAGCAGAGCATTTTCAAACTGAGGGCCTGTTGTTATTAAATTAGATCCTGATTATCGTTATAATTTCCTCTGCTGATGAGAGGGAAAGAGAGACAGACACACGGAGAGAGAGAAAAACCAACAGACCGAAAACAAATGACGCAAAAGGGGATCATGTTGTAGTAAAGCAAGCCAATACCATCTACACTAAACAGTCTATATGGATGGATATAAGGACATAACAGAGAGGGTATAACAAACACAACTACACATGGATGGATATAAGGATATAACAGAGAGGGTATAACAAACACAACTATACATGGATGGATATAAGGACATAACAGAGAGGGTATAACAAACACAACTACACATGGATGGATATAAGGACATAACAGAGAGGGTATAACAAACACAACTACACATGGATGGATATAAGTAAGGATATAACAGAGAGGGTATAACAAACACAACTACACATGGATGGATATAAGGATATAACAGAGAGGGTATAACAAACACAACTACACATGGATGGATATAAGGACATAACAGAGAGGGTATAACAAACACAACTACACATGGATGGATATAAGGACATAACAGAGAGGGTATAACAAACACAACTATACATGGATGGATATAAGTAAGGATATAACAGAGAGGGTATAACAAACACAACTACACATGGATGGATATAAGGACATAACAGAGAGGGTATAACAAACACAACTACACATGGATGGATATAAGGACATAACAGAGAGGGTATAACAAACACAACTACACATGGATGGATATAAGGACATAACAGAGAGGGTATAACAAACACAACTATACATGGATGGATATAAGTAAGGATATAACAGAGAGGGTATAACAAACACAACTACACATGGATGGATATAAGGATATAACAGAGAGGGTATAACAAACACAACTACACATGGATGGATATAAGGACATAACAGAGAGGGTATAACAAACACAACTACACATGGATGGATATAAGGACATAACAGAGAGGGTATAACAAACACAACTACACATGGATGGATATAAGGACATAACAGAGAGGGTATAACAAACACAACTACACATGGATGGATATAAGGACATAACAGAGAGGGTATAACAAACACAACTACACATGGATGGATATAAGGATATAACAGAGAGGGTATAACAAACACAACTACACATGGATGGATATAAGGACATAACAGAGAGGGTATAACAAACACAACTACACATGGATGGATATAAGGACATAACAGAGAGGGTATAACAAACACAACTACACATGGATGGATATAAGGACATAACAGAGAGGGTATAACAAACACAACTACACATGGATGGATATAAGGACATAACAGAGAGGGTATAACAAACACAACTACACATGGATGGATATAAGGACATAACAGAGAGGGTATAACAAACACAACTACACATGGATGGATATAAGTAAGGATATAACAGAGAGGGTATAACAAACACAACTACACATGGATGGATATAAGGATATAACAGAGAGGGTATAACAAACACAACTACACATGGATGGATATAAGGACATAACAGAGAGGGTATAACAAACACAACTACACATGGATGGATATAAGGACATAACAGAGAGGGTATAACAAACACAACTACACATGGATGGATATAAGGATATAACAGAGAGGGTATAACAAACACAACTACACATGGATGGATATAAGGATATAACAGAGAGGGTATAACAAACACAACTACACATGGATGGATATAAGGACATAACAGAGAGGGTATAACAAACACAACTACACATGGATGGATATAAGGACATAACAGAGAGGGTATAACAAACACAACTACACATGGATGGATATAAGGATATAACAGAGAGGGTATAACAAACACAACTACACATGGATGGATATAAGGATATAACAGAGAGGGTATAACAAACACAACTACACATGGATGGATATAAGTAAGGATATAACAGAGAGGGTATATCAAACACAACTACACATGGATGGATATAAGGATATAACAGAGAGGGTATAACAAACACAACTACACATGGATGGATATAAGTAAGGATATAACAGAGAGGGTATAACAAACACAACTACACATGGATGGATATAAGGACATAACAGAGAGGGTATAACAAACACAACTACACATGGATGGATATAAGGACATAACAGAGAGGGTATAACAAACACAACTATACATGGATGGATATAAGGACATAACAGAGAGGGTATAACAAACACAACTACACATGGATGGATATAAGGACATAACAGAGAGGGTATAACAAACACAACTACACATGGATGGATATAAGGACATAACAGAGAGGGTATAACAAACACAACTACACATGGATGGATATAAGGACATAACAGAGAGGGTATAACAAACACAACTACACATGGATGGATATAAGGATATAACAGAGAGGGTATAACAAACACAACTACACATGGATGGATATAAGGACATAACAGAGAGGGTATAACAAACACAACTACACATGGATGGATATAAGGATATAACAGAGAGGGTATAACAAACACAACTACACATGGATGGATATAAGGATATAACAGAGAGGGTATAACAAACACAACTACACATGGATGGATATAAGGACATAACAGAGAGGGTATAACAAACACAACTACACATGGATGGATATAAGGACATAACAGAGAGGGTATAACAAACACAACTACACATGGATGGATATAAGGATATAACAGAGAGGGTATAACAAACACAACTACACATGGATGGATATAAGGATATAACAGAGAGGGTATAACAAACACAACTACACATGGATGGATATAAGGACATAACAGAGAGGGTATAACAAACACAACTACACATGGATGGATATAAGGACATAACAGAGAGGGTATAACAAACACAACTACACATGGATGGATATAAGGATATAACAGAGAGGGTATAACAAACACAACTACACATGGATGGATATAAGGATATAACAGAGAGGGTATAACAAACACAACTACACATGGATGGATATAAGTAAGGATATAACAGAGAGGGTATATCAAACACAACTACACATGGATGGATATAAGGACATAACAGAGAGGGTATAACAAACACAACTACACATGGATGGATATAAGTAAGGATATAACAGAGAGGGTATAACAAACACAACTATACATGGATGGATATAAGGACATAACAGAGAGGGTATAACAAACACAACTATACATGGATGGATATAAGGACATAACAGAGAGGGTATAACAAACACAACTACACATGGATGGATATAAGTAAGGATATAACAGAGAGGGTATAACAAACACAACTACACATGGATGGATATAAGTAAGGATATAACAGAGAGGGTATAACAAACACAACTACACATGGATGGATATAAGGATATAACAGAGAGGGTATAACAAACACAACTACACATGGTAGGACGGAATCAACTTTCATCTGAGCGAAGGTTTAAAAAATCTCCTCTTCAATCCCACTGTCTTATTTGTTTCTCTGTAGTGCTTCACTCTGTCTTTCCCAATATATCGAGTTGGACCATTATTACAAAATGAGATTATATATATATTTAAACAGCAGATATATATTTTTTTGTGGCCAAGAGGGACTTCAAAACATACATTTGGACACTGCGGTTTTGGCAATTACACTAAATATAAAACAATTTGCCACAATACCAAAAGATCTGAGCTTCTGAAAGCTTCTGTGTATGCATAGATCCAAGTTATTAAGGCTTTTGTCTGACTAAAATGTATTTTTACATTGTCAAGTAAAAAAACATTCCTCTATTCATCACATTTATTATAATTTCTTACTGTCTAACTATTATTCTCATGAGCTGTTATCACGTCCAACTTTTCTCATCGCCCTAGATGTAGTTGTACAATACTGAAACTTTACTCAAGGCAAGTAAAAGAGATTCTGATAATTTATTTTAACAAGGTGTAGAGACAATATCAGTTGAACTTAATATTTTGATTTAAATCAGTTGAAAATCAGTTAAGATCACTTGTTAAAAGGACAGACATGGGTAAAATAAGACAGTGACTTACTTTATAAAGGCCGGGGGCATATCTCTTTTCATGACCTGGTCCTCTGTGGTCTGAACAGTCTCCTTGCCCACCTACACACACACACACACACACACACACACACATTAGTGCTGAGGTCAGAGAGGCAAACAACAAGGTATGCACCAACATCCAGTGGGTGCACATCAAATGCTAGGTTAAAAGCAAGGTGTAGTTCATGTGTTAACAAGCATTGCTTTTCTTTTGTCTTTTGCCATGGTACATAAAGAATACTGCAGTAATACGTCAAGTAAAACCCGAAAAGTATAAATAAGCATCCAGATTAGACAAACCAAACAGCAATGGCCAACCACTGAATTTTCATTCTGGTTAAACCGACTAAGGGCAATTCTGTGGGGAATTTCATCATGCGAGAGAAAAATGTTCAATACTTAAAGGGCCACTTCACCGATTTTGCATTTAGCTTTGTATCAGTAGACAAATGGTAGTATTTTCCAATGACCTTACTCCCACCCCTCAAATCCATCTGATAAGAGAGATATCTTGATTTTAAGTCAGGAAAAAATCCTCCAATGAGGATTGGAGGATTTTTTAAAAGAGGCTATAAACTACAGACAGAAGTAGACACTACTTCCGCATTTTTTCAACCCGCCCATATGGGGTGGGGCCTCGTCACAGATTCTCAAAACAGTGTCAGCCATCTTGTAGTTAAGCTAACCCGATCTTGCTTGTTGTGGAGAAATGCGAGTTTTAGACTAAACACGATGGCAGAATGTAATTTTGAAGACGAAATGGAAGAAAGGGATTTTGAAGATCTGTTGCGCGAATCCAATGTTCGTGGCTGCCTGTACGAGCCGCAATACAGCGGAAAAACAGTTGCGGTTGATGGAGGAACAAGAGGCTGCTGCTGCAGAGGAGCGAAGCTTGCCTGGCGGTCATGAGGACGAGCCCGTACAGAGTCGAGCTGGGGCGGACTGGTGGTGCCAGTGCTCTCGCTGTGCGCCTATGGACACAGATAGAGTCCCGCTGCTGTTGCGAATTTCAGCGATGCCAAATAACTGAATTAGAAACGGGACCGCCAGAATGCGTAATAGAGCACCCCAGCTTTGATCCACACATGAGTTTTGGAAACTTATTTCAGGATTCCGAAGGTCAATTGGAAACGCCAGCCAAAGCCCGCAGTGACAAACGGACGCTTCAGTATAAGTGAGTATTTATTTGTTGTTCACGTCAGTTAGCTGAGCTATCGGTTATATTTACATATGCTAGCTAGCCTATTGTAGGTGCAAATAGCTTGCGTTGCTAACGTTGTGCTTATTGTTTTCAGACAATATCGCCTAACAGCCTACCGTCATTTCGTGGAATGGGTCCTGCAAGGAGAGAGACTGGGGAAAGGCTATATTGTCTTGTTTTGCCTGCATGTGTTGTTCAGGACATCAGACAGAGATTTCCAGCTCCTGACGGACAATACTGTGGCTATCAAGAAACTGCTGAAGCTCTGGAAGAGCTATGAGTGTGAAATTGTTTATATTATGTTTAAAAACAATAAAAGTTAAAACGCATCTTGGTTGTGGTTAGTGTTGTTGTCCTTTTAGTGTTGCTCTATTAAATTATATATTTGCCTAGAGTAATATTGACTGCAATTGTAGGAAAGCACTTCATATAAGGAGCTACTCTGTTTCCATGCTCCTGTCTTGCATTGTCTTTTTGAAATTCCAGTCTAAATTGTGTAATATACATAAGATTTCCCTTTTTAACACAAATTAATTCACACAAGGGAAATAATCCAGTTAGTGTGTACAGTAAGCAGTTACAGCTAAATCACATTGAGAGTAACCAGCCTCCACAAGTCTATAATGTATTACTTTGATTTACAAAAGATTACAGGGAAATATGAAGAAATGTGTATATACTTTTATTAATTACAAATATTCTCGGAACTTGGGGTGGTTGATAGCCCGCAGCCACTGTTTGCACCGCTCTAAATGTTCAACAGGAAAATGATGGAAACTAACTACATGTCCTTTCCTTGTGTTGGATGTACATCCCGGTACAACGCAAGGTAAGTATTTAAATTACTTTATCAAGAAACTCGTCACGGAGACTCATGTTAACTGGTGTCTTCTGTTTTCCAGTCAATTAGAAGCTAGCCTTCCCTTCTGCCTGCCCTCTCGAGCCGGTAGGCGTGGCTTGGGAGTGGACTCGTAGAGCAGCGAAACAAGTGCATTCTGGGATTTGGTGTATTTCATCCACATGAGCCAAAAACATATTTTAAAAATCTAGAAGGCACCAATTTAAAAAATTATTTCACATTTCTACTACATAAGTGACCACGATAAGTGAGAAAAAAATATTTTTTTCAGTGAAGTGGCCCTTTAAAAGTGTGTTATCCTCATAATTAGTGTAGGTAAAGTATAGTGACTTTCCTGATAAAGTGGGTTGGAAAAGACTACCCAAGTGTTATCCCCTTTACCCCATGACCCTTGCATGACCCTCTCATGACCCTCGCATGATCTTCTGGGTGACTGTTACCCCTTTTAGTTCTGGAAGCTGAAAATGTAGAACATTCAGTTTAAAATGTAAGATACAAAGCGGGGGACGGGGGATGGACCCAATTTGGGCCTGGTTCAACAACTGTGTTCCCGTAACCCACTCCCACACACACTAATGTACTGTACACACACTAAAACACACAGCGCTGTTACCATCGATTGGCCATTTTGAATGCATAATTAATGCTAAGTGGCATTTGACTTTAGTGTTAGCCTGTAAGTACTTGAACAGGAGGTTCAATAAACATCAAGCAAACCTCTGATTGGATAAGAAATGAACTGGTATGTGACACAATCTGTACATGTTGGTCTGCACAGATGTCTGTCTGGGATAGTATTGTGTTAGTCACTGTTAGTGAAGTGGGACCAATCCGAGTCCAGAAGAACCGGACCCACAACCTCAACAAATATGCATAGCTTGTCTGTTTGTGTTTTTCTGTGCATGTGGGTGTCTCTGTGTGTGTGTGTGCTTGTGTGTGCATTTTTGTGTATGAAGGATTCACAAAGGAATCACAAAGTGGGATTCTACATGGCAATATTAGATGGTTAGTGTTAAATCAGACTGGTTATTGTTAGGGTGAAATTCTGGGTGAAGTTTAAGTAATAATTCCAACCTTTTTAAGAGTTCTGGCTACTGGTAATGTTAATTCAGATTGGTTAGCTTAGGGGATATGGTTAGTGTCAATTCAGACTGCTTAATTGTTAGGGTGGAAGTATTATTTTAGACATTTAAGGTTACGGTCAAGGGTCAAGGATCAAACATTAAGGGTTAAGGGTTAAGAGTTAAGGGTTAGGGTTAAGGTTTAGGGAATGCTTAAAAAACTACTGCAGCTATTTAGTCTGGCACAGATAGAACATATATTAATTTGTATCAACTGCTACACCTTATAAAAGATCCATGTAATTTATAATTTACAATTTAATTTAATATTTAATTTAATATATAATTTAACATTTATTTTAACATTTATTTTAACATTTATTTTAACATTTACCTCAGATAGTGCTCACCCTTGCTCGTAGCTGTTTTCACAAAGAGTGGGAAAGTAAAGTTCCCCAAAAGGTTATAGGGCCAGTCCACACTACTATAAATTACAATTACAGCTTAGTGGTTACGTGTAGGGTACATTTGTAGGGTACAAATCCCAGAATGCATCTTTAAGGTGAGTTTTTGGCTTAGGGTTAGGGAATGGGGTATTTGGATTTCAGGTATCCAGAATCCAAAGCAAATGTATGTGTGTGTGTGTGTGTGTATTAGTTAGAGAGAGGGAGTATTAGTTAGAGACACTGACACCGGATGCTTTCCTTCATCAGCATGGTGTCCCTGTCTGTCTGTGTATCTCTCTCTTGCTGGTCTTTCTTTGGTCGCTCCCCGCCCCCGTTCTTCCTCCCCCGTCTGTGTATCTGTGTTCCTTCCCTAACCAGTTGATCTATTTATTCCTCCCCCTCCCCACAAATTAAAGCTCATGTGACTCCTTGAAGACACCCAGGTGGTACCAGCCAGGGTTTAACAGTGGAAGCACTGGTTTGGAATCAGTTTGAGGTGTTAAGACTGGGTTAGAATGGGTAGGATAGGGTGTAGACTGGTTTTAAGGTGGTACGACTGGGTTAGAATGGGTAGGATAGGGTGTAGACTGGTTTTAAGGTGGTACGACTGGGTTAGAATGGGTAGGATAGGGTGTAGACTGGTTTTAAGGTGGTACGACTGGGTTAGAAAGGGTCGGATATGGCTTAGACTGGTTTTAAGGTGGTACGACTGTGTTAGAATGGGTAGGATATGGCTTAGACTGGTTTTAAGGTGGTACGACTGTGTTAGAATGGGTAGGATAGGGTGTAGACTGGTGGTGAGGTGGTAAGACTGGGTTAGAATGGGTAGGATAGGGTGTAGACTGGTTTTAAGGTGGTACGACTGGGTTAGGATGGGTAGAATATGGCTTAGACTGGTGGTGAGGTGGTAAGACTGGGTTATTTTGGGTTATTTATATTCAGGCGTTGTTTAACTGGGTTAAACAGGGATACGACTTGGTTATAGGAGGGTAAGACTAGGTTTTAGATAGGTTAGAAATTATAAGACTGGGTTAGACTGAAGAAGACTGGGTAAGACTAGTTGGAGGTGGGTTAGAGATGGTAATACTGGGTTAGACTGGGGAAGACAGGGTTAGCCTAGTTGAAGGTGGGTTAGAGGTGGTAAGACTGGTTTAGACTGGGGAAGACAGGGTAAAACTTAGAGACTTTGAGACTATGTATGACTGGATCGGACTGGGTTCATTGTGGTAAAACTGTATGGTGGATGGTTCGGTTAGTAGGGGTTAGAGAAATTAATGAGATGGTTCATGGTACAGGCAAAGGTGTTGGGGTTTAAACCCAGACTGCCTTGTACAGTAAACAATTGTGTTATGAGATCGTGACTGGGACACAGATTCACGAATGAAAAAATGGTTTCAAGGTACAGTAGACCTGCCCCAAAGGCATTCATTCATCGGTATTGTTACCTCAATGGAGAGAAGACATAGCTTGAATTTCAACCGCCGCAGTTTTCTGATTGGATGTTTGACCGACGTCCGTGGGGAGCTACTATACTATATTGTTGGGGTTGTCTACAACCAATTTTAGTAATTAACTGGATGAAAAGCTAAATCAGGTTAGTCACAACTGAGGTAGGCTAGAAAACCTCATGCAGGACAGTAGATATGCAGTTACTGGGTTGGGCAGGCCTGGCCAAACCTTAACCCTTACCTAACCCAAGTAATAATTTTGTGTACTTACTGAACTGAAATTGAAATGAATTTGAACCCCACCCCTGATACTAACAACTCCCTCTTAACAGTCAATAAAAACGCTGTATTTATCTGACCTGAACTCTGTATCGACCAGTCTGCTCTCTCTGTGTAGAAACAATCCAAGAAGCACATTGTCATTGATTTGCTGAACATATTGATTTCTCCAATATAACCTAATGACACTAAATTAAGCTGGAAGCACTATTTATCTGACCTAGATGTCAGTCATCCATGTTGACTGCGACATCAGGTAACCCAAACTTTCTGGGAGCTATAAACACTGGTTCGGTCCTATTCTGTGTCTTGATACCCTAATCTGAATGTGGATGTGTCCCGTGTGTGCGTGGGTGTGTGTCTTGTTTTGGTGTGTTAAAGTTGTTTATATTTTTGTTTTTCACGTTGTGTTTGATTTATCACTTGATCAGGTTAGAATGGGTCAACATAGACAGAAACCTCAGTTTTGTATTTATCTTTTAATATTGATATTTTTTATTTTAGAAGATTTTGGAGAACTTGAAGCATCTTCACTGTTGTAAATAAGTGTCAAGTATATTCGGGACCCTCTGTTAAGAAGTCTTTTCTTGAAACACAGCCGCGCGCGCGCGCACACACACACACACACACACACACACACACACACACACACACACACACACACACACACACACACACACACACACACACACACACACACACACACACACACACACACACACACACAGTGGGCGCGCAGACACACACAGTGGGCGCGCGCACACACTGACACATTATAGGGAACAGAAGGTGGAGCGTCAGCCCCAAGACAGCTCTGCTCAGCCAGACTTTGTTGCTGCCTCACTGAAAACAAACAGGCATCACTATGATGACAGAGGGAGCGGGGGGAGCGTTTGCATTTTCATTGCAGGAAACCCAGCAGAATCCTCAGATCTAACAGATCTAGCCGTCAAAAATGTATGCACTAACTGGGAGTCTCACGCGCGCAAACACACACACACACACACACACACACACACAGAATTACATCACACTCTGTTACACCTTGTTACTTGGTTTGTTCTGCACTTGTCTGATGGTGCACTTAACCCATATTCTACCAGAGACAGTATAGTGCCCGTTTGAACTGTCACTGTCACCAAGTCTGCGCTACAACAAGCAACAACAACACTCCGGTTTTATTCCGCCCCACAAACTCCTCACCGTTCAACTGACCATATCCGCTACCAGATCAATACATCCAGCTGAGTGATGGACACTCACCCTGACAAGGTTGCTGACAGCAGCCTGCACCGCGGCCACCGGCACGGTCAGATCCGGGATGGCCTTCCCGTCCACCTCCCCCTCCTCGTGCATGATGACCAGGTGGGAGATCTGCTGGGCCACCGGCTCCAGGATACCCTCGATGGTCTTGGTGTGGAACACCGGCATGGTTCAAACTGCTCACACACTGAGATCTGAAACCCTGCTGCTGCAGCCCTCGCTGGTTAAATCCTGCTCTATCCGTCCGCCGCCTTTACAAGACAATATGACAGGCGGAATCTTTATTTAGTTTGGAGGGAGTCCTCATATGCGTCTCCCGGTATAAGGACGGTCTACTTGCCCGGGTGTACGCGGCTGGTCGTCCGCATCTGCAAGACGCGGAGAATCGGGACAGAACGAACAACCGCTCGCGATCTCAGCCAATGAATAGCCCGGATCAATCTGCCAACAGGATTGGTGCGCACTGACGTTTTCTCACCACACACGCACACACGCACTCAGACACACACACGCAAACACGCACAAACACACACGCGCTGTGCCGCTACCCCGCAGCTGAGAGCTGTTCCCAAATAACGTCATGCATTCTGGTAGCCCAAAAAGGAAAGTGTTGGAGGGAGGTTACCCGGAGATTCCAAGGGGGTGAGAGAAAGAGACGGAGACACCGTTTTTGCAACACATCTCATAGTTAAATGTTAACAAAGTAGACCTTGTATAACGTTACTCCGTGTAATATAACCCCCCAGTAGACTTGACCAAGCGAGGGTGTAACAACTTACTCTATCTGATAGAAGTCTAAATGTTATGTTTCAGAGCTTGAGTCCCAAATGTCATGTCTATATGGACACTGGTTTATACCAGGGCACTAAAAATGCATTGAGGTGCGCAGCTGTCACCTGATCTGGGTTAGCTAGGAGGGTCAGGACTTGACAGGTCTCCAGCCTGCAGCTTGGGCCATCAGCTCTATAATAAGCACAAGGCCTCTGCAGCTCCTATAGTTGCCCCGGGTTCAATTAGCTCAGCTATACCTTCTGCAGCCCAGCAACTGAGAGAGAGAATCAAACAGTAACACCTAATGCGCGGCAACCCCACCCAGGTACCTCAGCCCAACTTACTATCTGCATGCTGGGCTACTAAGTATTGTCAATCTCTCCAATACAGCAGGTTGTCTCGGTTTTGTCGTAATTAGTCTTCTGTCTCGTTTAAAATCCTCCCGGTAGATCATTCCCAAATGCCAGGTGTGGGAAATACAAAAAAGTCAAATCAATCTGATTAATGCACATTTTCTGTGGAAGTCAAAAGGTTTGTTTACTACTTCCTGTTCCGTGTACATGTCTGGTGTGTACGTTGTTTAGATTTTGTCTGCGTGTCTATCGTGCAGTGCCTCTTAGAGGTTCCTCTAAAGCTACAGTTGGAAACAAGAAACCGTAGTTGGAGCTAGGGGGTATTTATACACTCAGTGGCACTAGTGTGTGATGAGACGATGTGCTTGTTTAAACCAGAAACCAACCAGAAGTCAAACCCGATTAAAGACAACTAGTAGTACTTGAGCTTGACACCCCCAACCTTTCAATCTCAAGGCAGACAACCAAACTTGCATTTAACGGTTCGTGATGGTAAATCCTGCTCGTCGACATCAACCTTGGTTGAGTCATACCTTTAACATTGAAACCTCTCTGCTTGGTGCTTAGCCATGGGTTGTGCTCATCAAGCATTCTCCATAAAATGAGGCAACACTCTAAAGAAACCACAGATAAACACTATAGATACAATTCAAAAACAGTATACCCACTGTGGACACACCCTACACCAAACAGAAAGTACTCGCTATGGAACAAATAAACACTAAAGACGGTAGCAACAGAAAGACAAACATAGATGCACGCTGGCAAAAAATAAACAGTAGATAAACAAATATGATATACACGACAGAAACAAATAACTCAGGATACAGAAACATTCCAGCTCTATCCAGTCTTATATCCAAGTTGGTTTTTCCTCTCTGTCCTTACAAAGCTTAGAGACAGAACTCAACCCTCAGACCTTCTCAGAGCCATATAAGGCAAGTGCTCTCAGAGATGCTAACATAAACTAGATCATCGACTCACGTAAACGGCATCGGCTACTGTAAACTATATTACACTGTTGTAATGATGTGGTGTTCTTTTGACAGTTACCAGTCCCAGTCTCTTCAGTTAATGCAAGTCCAGTAGCAGCGTATAGATATGTGTGTGTGAGTGTGTACGTATGTGTGTGTGTGGTATGCATGTTTGACACCAACAGCATTTCTTACATTTTGGAAAGATTTCATGCAATGATGTCTGTTTATGCAGTTTCTTAGTTTGTTGTGGAGATGGTGAGCTCACAGCAGAGCGTATATGGGGTGAGAATGGGGTCGGGTAGCGATTGGGGGAGTAAAGTAGTGTGTGCGTGTGAGGAGGAAAGGTTATTAGTAATATGGGACATTGGACAAGAAGGTGACAGGGACATTATAAACAAAAGGGACACACGCCCAGGAAAAAATATAATGTGTAGCTGTGAAACAAACGGTCTGCTCTTTCCTCTATGAGTTCCCCAGCTTTGTTGCAAAATACACATTTGGTTCTAGAAGATCGTTTAGGACAATTGTATTTTCTTTTGAGGGTGGTTTGAGTCTGTTAGATAAACTAGTCTTGCACAGTACCTTAGGGACTCATCCACAGCCAGGATAGTTCAACCAAACACACTATAGTCAAGACATTAGTACACACATTGACAGTCAAGACATTAGTATTGATACTGCTGGCTGTAATTAGGATTATTATGATAATGAACTTCATTCATTATCTCATTTTTGTTTTCCTTGTTCTTGAGTTGACAGACAGAATCCTCTAACAATTCTACTGTGGTTTGTCTTTTTGTATTTTGTACAAACTACCAATTAAATGTGGATCTCAAAACTAGACCTTCTTTATGGCAGTTTACATAGTTTTGTTACTTAACATGTAAACCTCTTAATTTAGTTATGGAGACAACCACACAAGTCAGCATTTACACTTACTCAATGTAGGAACGATCAGCTAAATCATTACTATAAAGGGAAATATTGCATTAGTTTACAAAAGCATTAGCTCACAAAAGTAAATGGTTGGGGTGTCTGTGGAGTTCTTTTAGACACTCTTTGGAAATGTAGTGTATCTGAAGTCTTCTGAAACTGTTCAAGGGCTTTGTTGGCCAAGCTTTAAAGGAACGAAAGAACAGCTTTTACTGGGCATGTGAGAGTTACTGTCTGCATGATTTAGATGTCCAAAAGACCAGAGGTAGCAGAAAAAGAACTTAGGTTCCCTAAAGTAACCAAACTTGAAGTAGGACCCTTGTGTTTTTGCGCCACCTGGTGGTTGAAGCCAGTGCTGGCGGTAAACTTCTGGGAGTATGAGCATCCGAGGCAGGACAGTTATTATGGACGACAACGATTACGTAACTCCATGACCGCAGTGCACCCGTTTGGCTGTGCGCTGTTTTGTTTATATTTCGTGTGCGAATCGGTCTCAAATGAGATGCATATATCTTGCCATATAAAACGGAGATTTTACTTTCCGTCAGGAACAAATGTAATCCCAAAGATCATATTCTGCCAGCTGCAGATCAGTTTGAATGACTGTGGGCAGTGGGGAACTTTGTCCAAATTATGCTGCCTTTGAGCTGCATGGGACTGGGAAACTTACAGTAGCACCACTCAAATATATAATGAAAAAGTAGAACGAAACAGGAGTGAACATAAAAGCTTGTTACCAAGAACTATAGATATGCTGATAGTTTTTGCTTTGGGCCTGTTAAGTATAGGGTTTTGCTGAAACCATGAAGGTAGCATTACACAATGGTGCAAACCAGCTGTTCATTGCATGATGAAAACATGCCCATTTGAGACATATTACAATCGTTTCAGAAATTCCAGTTTATTAAGAATAAATAAAATTACAATCAAACATGAGTGATCGTACAGAAGAACCTGCTCCTACAATAACACTCAAATCTCACATAAAAGAAATAAGTAAACCTGAAAATATTGCTAGATTTCCTTTCCAGTGCTAAAAAATAAACCGCTCATATTAATATAAAAACGATCCATCAAGTACAACACTGTGTCCTATATAGTTAAAAAAATAATTTAAAAAACATCCCCATATACAAATTAAATACATTTAACATCGTAAAAAGCAAAAAGTCAGCATTATCATTCAGTAACAAAATAGTTTGGCATCAATACGGAACAATCTTTAGTTCCAACCCTTTCTGATTTATCTCTTGGATGTTATAGTGGTTAAATAGCCATATTGGTACAGTTACACAATGTACGACGTTCAAGTCTTGTTTAGCTTAAAATGCAACTGAATGTGCCAGAAGCAGAGTATTAGCACCCTCTACCCTCCTGAAGGATTCCACAATCCAGTACTTTCAGATAGAGATACTACCCCAAATTCCTGCATTGTAGGGTTTTACAATCAAAGTTAAAGGGTCATTTCTGAGGGTACATGACCCCTGCAGTGTAGACAGAAAGCCCTGTTTTCTCTGAGATCCAGGTGTTGTAGTTGGTGACTCGGGTGTAAATGCCTGGTTTTTTGACACGAGCACAACCTTCGCCCCAGCTCACCACACCAAAGACAAAGGCACGCCCCCCAGCTTCACACACCAAAGGACCGCCAGAGTCACCCTGTAGACAGGGGAGAATGTTTTTAGACACAGCAGTAGAGACTTAGATTAAAAAAAAAAAACCAACCCATACACACCTGACAGGAGTCATTTTTCCAGTCAGGACTCCCGGCACAGAACATGTTTTTTGTGAGGCTCTTTCCGTAGTATTCCCTTGTCTGACAAACACTCTGAGCCAACAGCGCCACAGTCACTTGACGGAGGTCATTCGAGTACTCCCATGCTCCTAAACACGAAACAGATGTTTGATATTACGAAGGAAAATAAATTGGGGCGATAGAAGTTGATGCCGCAAACATCCAACAGCTCGTACCAAAACTTGTCTTGCCGTATCCGGCGGCGGTACAGATGGCCCCAGGGGGCATCATGATGTGAGGAGGGGGCAAACACGCCGTCCTTACAGAGGGGCTACGCGTCGCACACACCCCATCCTTCTGTCGAAGCTTCAGCAGACCTGTGACACATAATGAGAAATTATACATGCAGCCATTACCCCTTCTTACAGGGAACTCTTTACTATGGTTTTAATTGAACAGGGAGTGGACTTACAAACATTATAATAAATCTACCCATACATTCAATTCAGGTGGACATTTTCAATACTGTTCACCAAGTTAGCTGATCCTCACTAGCATGATGCTAATGCACCTTATTTAAAGGTCTAATGAGGTCCTGGCAGTTCTAGAATCATAAGAGCCAAGGTAGAGATTCTTGCGTGCGTGTTGGGGGAAGTGGAACACACAGGCCTGAGCGGAGACCCGCACCTATATCGTTGTTGTAGTTCCCTTCCGTGTTATTGTAGTCCTGGTGTATAATAGACTCTTCAACAGAGAACTTCTGCTCTCTGGTGGGGTCATTCCGAACAATGTTGCTTCGCCCAAGATATACAGTCAACCGGCGCCTTGGTGCCCGCATCCCACTGCAAAGACACAAAGTATACATGTTAAGACAGCCAGCCTAACAGCCAGAGACAGCCAGACAGACAAACAGAAACAGACAGCAAGACCTACTCTTCATCGATGAGACAGTGAGCCGCCGTGAGGACCCAGCAGGGGGCAATGAGAGTGCCACCACAGAGGAAATGATCACGTAGGAAAATGGCCACCATCCACGGCTGTGCCTCTACGGGCACCACAGCCCCGCCCACCACCTTATGCCGCGGCTCCTCTTTTTCTCCACATGTGAGCTCTGGAGCGACACAAACAGACACGCTCAGAACGCTGCCCGAAACGAGTGCTCATACATCATTACTTATCAGCGTCAAACTCCAAGATCCAACAGTCCATAATTCGTTTATTTTAATTGTCCATCTAAAGTAGGTCAAAACATGTATAGGGTCAGGGTTAAAGGTCATGATTGATGTGGTAAGACTGACCTGTGTCCGTTGGAGTAATCACTGGCACACATTTAGGAATGTCACAGAACTCCCTGACGATTCTCTCTCCTCTCTTCACACGGCACCATGGTCTTAAACTCTTATCAGGGTTCCTATGGAGCCATTAAATTATATTCATGTTAGGTGGTTTCACAGAAAGTCACAAAAAGTCAAGTAGAGGTGTTAAAACATGAAATACCAAAAAAAGTAGTAACTACTACGCAAGCCTCCTGCATTGATATGAAAAACATCACACACTTCAGAAAAATCCTGTCCAGCGGTTTAATGCTCTGCTTCCAGTACACAGTCTGCTGCAGTGCGAATTCAAATCTCACCCATTGCTCATTCAGCAAACTCTTTCGTCACTTTCCTGACTCTTAAAACATTAAGTATCTGACAATGACTAAACGTGATCCCATTACAGACATTTACCCCCCTTATAAAAGTATCATATTCAGAAGTAAGAACAGAAACCAGACCCTAAAGTGAATTAAATGTCTGGAGTGTGTTTACCTGCAATATTTATTATCTCCCAGTTCCAGACTGTTTCCGACCGGAGGAAAGTCTTTCCATGGGAGACACTTACGAGCTCGTTCTGAGAACATATTGAAGCCCTTGTAACTTGTCCCATCTCCAACAATACACTCCCTTGCTGGGTTCACTGCAGATCAGAGAAATTAAGAGAGAGTTTGAGGCAGTTCTATTGATGACAATTAGGAAATAACTGGAGGATAAAAAAGCTTAATGAAGAGTACCATTGAGTGCCATATAACAAAAAGGGTGGTGTTCAATTGTACAAAAAAAAAAAAATCACCTTTGCGTGTACCCTCTGCAGGCTGGGATCGTTTGCCTGAGCGCAAACGCCATCCTAACGCCTAAACACAGGAAGCGGTGATTAGGTTTCAAGTGCGAGTGCAACTTGTGTTTTAGATTCTTCAATGGTGTGCTGACAGGAACTCAAAATGGCACACACCCCCCCAACCAATCTGACCAAACAATGAACACAGAATCACAAGGAAGGTCCTGCTCACCGTTTCAGTGCTGAAGAGGACGGTTGCCACTATTGAAAGGATTAGTGACAGGTTCATATTTGCTTCTTCTTATCCTTTATGTGCAGTTTCTCCTTATATAGGCAGTGCTGGGCGCTCTGTTAAAAATAATTTTGGAGAACTCAGCAAATAAACCACAGTGCCAAAAAATGTTCAGTTCCTCAATTAGATGGTTTTGATTCAGTTTGTATCAAACACTTTCAACACTAATGTTTCTCCTTAAACATCACCAATTCACTTGCATGTGGCTAATGTTATGTGAGAGGTATTCTTCACGTCACCCACATAGATCTTGGATACACGATAGAATAAAAATGCAACACAGGGGCCTGAACTTGGAAACAAGGACCAGGCCGGCACATTGCTGTGTAGTTTTAAACCCGTGACAAGACAAAGACCATAGGGGAAAAGCCCACAAAATTGTAAAAGTACATAATTACAACAAACATATCTACACCGTGAGAACACAGAACTCTCTCTCTCTTGGTCAAAGAACCACTGTGTCACTACAAAGTCTCCAAACATCTTATCTGTGTTCGTGGGAATGTAGTTACTGTATCAAAATGAACAGTATCGGGTGTTCCTGTGAATAGGACATTCTTACTGACTGAATCCCGATCTATATGATGTGATCTTTGACTCGACAACATGTCATTAAGCTATAACCCATTGACTTCTATCACAAATTTAGGTGTGGGCAACTCCAGTCCAGTAGGGCAGAATCATTCCTGGTTTTCATCTTCGCCAAATCAGAGATTGAAACCATAGACACCAGGTGAGTGCAATTAACTAACAGATAGAAGCAAATTAGACAAAATGAATCCAACACATTCACAATCCCTTTTAGCCAAATGCTAATACCTTGCTACAAATCAGGTGATAAAAACAGTTCCCTTTCCATCTGCAGCAACACAGGTAAATTATTAATGTGACACAGTGTCAAAATCATTACTTAACTGGATACAAGATTCAACTTTTCACACTTGACCCAAAGTACCTACACTGCAAACCCTTTTGACAACCCCAAAATACACATGCATAAAATAAGTAGATCCAGTCATTACCTTCAAATTGTAGCTCTATATATTGTTATCTATGTTGGCGTCTGTAAGTGTAGTAGGGAGCTCTCTGACCTCAGGATCAAATTTTGTCTTTGTCTTTTTTCGTCAAGTCTCCCTTCTTTAAACACAAAGCAGGCGTGGCTGTGGTGGGGGTGGGCGGGGCTATTTATGTGTTTTTGATATAGGGAGCTTTTTTTTAATGGAACTGAAATCTAAATAATGACTATGAACCAATGACTCACCCTCGCTGGCTACACTCAGACTGTCTTTCACAGCTTTGATGCCACACACAGGAAGTGGTCCTAATATAGCAATCGCCTTTTCAAGTCTGAAATAATGAGGTCACGTACAGCCGCTTTAGGCAAGACAGAACATTACTGCAATGTTTCCGGTGGACACAGCGAAAATTTGCGAATGTTGTGCAGTATAACATAAAATATTTAATTTCACCTTTGGCTAAAATAGAATGCATGGTTAAACCTGATGGACATCAGTATATTCATTTGTGTTAAAACTATTAATTCCATTAATGAAGATCAATTTACTGCTGAACAATGCTCTGAACTGCATTGATCGAGAATAAGTAAATAATTAGCATCTTAGAATGCTCCTTTAAAAACGTAAGATGCATTTAGCAGCCCACCACTGCTGTTCAACATGGCCCTGCTTAGTATTGCCTAAATGCTTTAAAACTCCAATTAAAGTAAATCTAATTTGAGCTTGTGTGGGTGTGTCCATTTGTGAGTTTTTATTTGTCACAGGGGGCATTTGTGAAGACCAATAATGTAGTATAATGATTCATCTAGATTCTAAGAATTAGCAACAGTAGTCAACAGAAGAGGTGGTTCCAGGACATTTGGAACATAAACGGATGTGATGTACCTGCGTGTGGGATGCCAGTATTATCGAAATAGCCTCGGGCAATAGTAAGGCAGTCAGCTGCAATAGGGTTGTATGTTTGCTCAACCTTTCGGTACCCATTCAACTTGATGTCACATTCAGGAAAAAAAACCTAACCCTAACCTAGTGTATGGAACGCCATTTTCTTATCAACAATGAATATTTAATGCGTTAAATTAGAAACCGATTAATGTAGATCTCAAGACAATAGCTGTCAGTAGCCCAGCTGCGGCGCTACCATTGGGCCTCGGCCCACCCATTTAAGATCCGGGCCCGCCCATTTTGACACAGGCCTAGTGAGTAGTGAGTGATTTATTTTTTTGCTTATTTAACTGGCCCATCCAGTTTTCTGGAGGCCCACCTACAATCAGTGCAGTAGCCTATCTATAATGACAAAGACCCACACATTTTTGGAAAAAAACCATAAACTGTTATCCTCAACTATCCTACTGTGTTTGGTCCCTGGATGGATTCAATAGCCGATGTAAAGTGTAGCAGACATTCGCTCTTTTAGGTCCGCTCCGCGCCCACCAACTAAAAGTGAGGCGCTACAATTATGACGATGATGGAGGTGTTTTTTTATTCAACTTTTTAAATTAAAAAACTTTTTTTAATTCGCCTTGCTTATTGAGGAAGCAAAAATTAACACATTTTGTCTCAAGATGTTGTCCTATTGAATATCTTGCATCAGGTCTTGCGTAAGCGGTTATGTTTTTTATGGTGCAACATTGACACATTTCTCATAGTTTTTCTAACCCAAACAAGAATTCACAAATTGCTCTGAGACATTATGTAATCGTGTTCACGTTGCCTGCGGTGGACATTGCAGAGTAACAGTGTGCCTATAAAGGGGATTTATAAAATTAAAATACTGTGATAATTTACACGTGATATCGTAATGTTAATAATTATTCACTTCCCATGCTATAATCAGGGGAAATCCAGAGTTGCTGCATCACCTCTTTACATGCATATTAACCTACAATTTTTTTTACATGCATAAAACCTACAAGGTTTAGCTTACTGCAATAATAAAAGGGAAGAAATTAAATGTGATGATTTTTTCTAAAATAAAATCTAATCTAAAACTTTTACAATGTCCATCTGGTTTGGGACTTATGGGCAAACAGAGAGATCAGGGTAAGTGGTTAATCTGGCATAGAAAGTCAAACGAACATTCATTCATCCATTTCTATCAAAAATCATTTGAATAATTCTCCTTCCTCTCCTGTTAGACAGTCAATATACACTTATGAGCCACAACATTATGACCAGCCACAGGTGAAGCGAATTATGTTGAACTTGACCTTAGAGCACCTGGTTCCGTGAGTCATTTTTACATCACGTGGACAGTTGTGTACGCGTGGACCATTTGCCTATGGACGTGATGGCATCAGGATGCATTGTGGGAAGACGACAAGATTGTGTAGGAGGTGCGATGCTCAGGGCAATGTTCTGCTGGGAAACCCTGGGTTCGGGTATTCATGTGGATGTCTATTTGACATGCGTCACCAACCTACACAGACCAGGTACGCCCCTTTATTGTAATGGTATTCCCTGATGGGGAGGACTATTTTAGCAGGATAATGTGGCTTGCCACACTGCACACGTGTTTGGGAATGGTTTGAGGATGAAGAGTTGATGAAAGTGTTGCACTGGCCTCCGAAATCCCCAGATCTCAATCTTATTAAGCATCTGTGGAATGTGCTGGACCAACAAGTCTGATCTACGGCGGCTCCACCTCACAAATTACAGGACTTGAAGGATTTGCTGCAAATGATGCACAACATCTTTATGTTTTGTAGAGTCCATGCGTTGGCAGGCCCACGCTGTTTTGACAGCACGCGTAGGATCAACAACATATTAGGCATATTATGACCACAGTAAAGATGAGCCAGTAACTGGTGATCACGGTTCGAATGGGACATTTTATATCCCGTATCTCTGCTGTGTGCCCTATCCATGACGTTAAAAATGCCTGAGAAGCCCAGTAACGTCATGTGCTCTGGTCTGATAGTGAGAGGGACATAGATAATGGGCAGCACACTGTCTGCATATGAACATACGTCAGTGGAACAATGGACCAAACTGCTGTACCAATCTGCTGTACCAATCTGCTGTACCAATCTGCTGTACCAAACTGCTGTACCAAACTGCTGTACCAAACTGCTGTACCAAACTGCTGTACCAAACTGCTGTACCAAACTGCTGTACCAAACTGCTGTACCAAACTGCTGTACCAAACTGCTGTACCAAACTGCTGTATCAAACTGCTGTATCAAACTGCTGTATCAAACTGCTGTATCAAACTGCTGTATCAATATGCTGTACCAAACTGCTGTACCAAACTGCTGTACCAAACTGCCGTATCAAACTGCCGTACCAAACTGCCGTACCAAACTGCCGTACCAAACTGCCGTATCAAACTGCCGTACCAAACTGCTGTATCAAACTGCTGTATCAAACTGCTGTACCAAACTACCGTATCAACCTGCTTTATCCAACTGCTGCATCAAACTGCTGCATTAAACTGCTGTATCAAACTCCTGTATCAAACTGCTGTACCTCTAAATGTATCTACATACACTATTCAACATGCGCTCAAAAACACATTGTGTTTTAAAGGGACATTAAGTAAAACTCATTGACAAGTTGACAACACTAGTGGCATTGATGATGATTGGCCTTTTAATATTGTGTGATGTGTTAAGTTGTTAAACCCTTCCAGGTGTACTCCATAGATGTTCTTAGAATTTGCACAGATTTTATGTGATGGTAATTATAGGATTTAACCTTTTCTGAAGAAGAAAATATCATTTTTATTTTTATTTTCATAATATACATGTTTTTGTGCATGATTTAAATTTGGATCACACAAAAAACCTAATCTGGCCCTTTAATCTAATCATAACCCTAATTCCAAACCCATAAACCTACCTCCCTAACTCTAACCAAATGCCTAAAATTGTCTTATTTATCTATGGTAATGACTGGTCAAATATTGTCATTTTGACAACTTTTTCTTGGGTTATTTGTTTTTATATTTTGTGTAGTTACTTGTAATGAGGAAGGAAGTCATGAAAGGGGCCACTCTACTTTTGGTTCTGATTCATATGAATTACGTCAGAGATATAAATCGAGCAGCAGTATGTGACTGTCTGTGGGTATGTAACACACTGTTGACTAATTTGTGGTTTATTGTGATGAGGAAGGAAGTCAAGGAGCAATTTACTGAAGATCAGATTTAAATGTTTGGCTGGGATTATGTTGGAGATGGGGTCTTCTCTGACTAGAGAGGGGTGTGGTGTTTTTTTCTGTGATTTAATATCCAGAGAAACCTCAATGAATTTCACCTAAACCACTTATCGCTGTCATAGCAAGTAAAAATGTTTTTTTAACATTACTAAGAATGTGGTTTAGTTTAAAGTGGGTTGTTGACACATAAAATAATCATTAAAACATCAAATAATGTATGGCACTTTGTAATTTCCAGAAGCATTTTGGTGCCGACCGAAAGTCCTTCTCCATAAAAAGAGCATTTTGAGGAGCTCCTGAATCCGACCTACACGCCCTCTAGTATAGAGGCAGAGCTGGAGGCTGATGGAGGGTCATCGTCAGTTTCCCTGGGGGAAGTCACTGAGGTAGTCAAACAACTCCACAGTGGCAAAGCCCCAGGGACTGATGAGATTCGTCCAGAAATGCTAAAAGCTTTGGGTGGGGAAGGGCTGTCTTGGTTGACACGCCTCTTCAACATTTCATGGAAGTCTGGGACAGTGCCAGAGGAGTGGCAGACCGGGGTGGTGGTTCCCCTCTTCAAAAAGGGGGACCAGAGAGTGTGTGCCAATTACAGAGGTATCACACTCCTCAGCCTCCCTGGTAAAGTGTACTCCAAAGTGCGGAAAGGAGGGTTCGGCCAATAGTCGAACCTCAGATTGAAGAGGAACAATGTGGTTTTCGTCCTGGCCGGGGAACCACGGACCAGCTCTTTACTCTCGCAAGGATCCTGGAGGGGGCCTGGGAGTATGCCCATCCAGTCTACATGTGTTTTGTGGATCTGGAGAAGGCGTATGACCGGGTACCCTGGGATCTTTTGTGGGAGGTGCTGCGGGAGTATGGGGTGAGGGGGTCTCTTCTCAGGGCCATCCAATCTCTGTACGCTCAAAGCATGAGCTGTGTCCGTGTCCTCGGCAGTAAGTCGGATTCGTTCCCGGTGGGGGTTGGCCTCCGCCAGGGCTGCGCTTTGTTACCAATCCTGTTTGTAATATTCATGGACAGGATATCAAGGCGTAGTCATGGGGGGGAGGGGTTCCCGTTCGGTGGGCTGATGGTCACATCACTGCTTTTTGCGGATGATGTGGTCCTGATGGCCTCATCGGTCGGTGACCTTCAGCACTCACTGGATCGGTTCGCAGCCGAGTGTGAAGCGGCTGGGATGAGGGTTAGCACCTCTAAATCTGAGGCCATGACTCTCAGCAGGAAACCGGTGGAGTGCCTACTCCGGGTAGGGAATGAGTCCTTACTCCAAGTGAAGGAGTTCAAGTACCTCGGGGTCTTGTTCGCGAGTGAGGGAACAATGGAGCGGGAGATTGGTCGGAGGATCGGAGCAGCGGGGGCGGTGTTGCATTCGCTTCACCGCAACGTTGTGACGAAAAGAGAGCTGAGCCGAAAGGCAAAGCTCTCGATCTACCGGTCAATCTTTGTTCCTACCCTCACCTATGGTCATGAAAGCTGGGTCATGACCGAAAGAACGAGATCGCGGGTACAAGCGGCCGAAATGGGTTTTCTCAGAAAGGTGGCTGGCCTCTCCCTTAGGGATAGGGTGAGAAGCTCAGTCATCTGAGAGGAACTCGGAGTAGAGCCGCTGCTCCTTTGCGTAGAAAGGAGCCAGTTGAGGTGGTTCGGGCATCTTGTACGAATGCCACCTGGGCGCCTCCCTAGAGAGGTGTTCCAGGCACGTCCAGCTGGGAGGAGACCTCGGGGAAGACCCAGGACTAAGTGGAGAGATTATATCTCCACACTGGCCTGGGAACGCCTCGGGATTCCCCAGTCAGAGCTGGCTAATGTTGCCCGGGAAAGGGAAGTTTGGGGTCCCCTGCTAGAGCTGCTACCCCCGCGACCCGACCCCGGACAAGCGGTTGAAGATGAAGATGAGATGACTTTGTAATTTTATCTTGCATATCATTTTGATTCATTTTTTAGGGTAAAGAGTTTTCAGGTTTTCATAATGCAAACTACTACATTGTGGTTATGACGCTCTTAAATGACTGAATTAGCCACGACTGAGTGCATTTTTGGGGCTGGCTCTGTGAGGTATTAATACTCACTACCCTGGAACTACAAGTGTCATGCTCTGACAAACTAAGCAACAATAGAAATAGTCTCACACTGGCCACCGTTGATTGAGATACATGTGAAATATATACTGATGAGCCAAAACATTATGACATGAATGTTTGTGAAATTACAATTATTATCTCCCAACAGGGGCACATTCCAAGGTCCAAGTAGGGGTAGCAATTTATTTGTTTTGTTTACAAAAGTGTTGGATGGAGGATGCCAAAGTTATGGCCAGACGACTGGGTCAGAGCATCTCTGAAACAGCAAGGCTTGTGGGGAACTCAGCGATTGTGAGCACCTACTAGTGGACCGAAAAGGGACAAACTACAAACCAGCAACAGGGTGTTAGGTTTCCCACACCCGAGACAAACAGCATATTAGGTCATAATGTTTTGACTCATCAGTGTATACAACAGTTAGACTGTTCGTTCTTAATTTTTCTTCATTTTAGATTGATATGTAGAGGATTATTTAAAAGCTAATTTAACTACATTTTGATATATTTTTTATTCTTATACTCTTGTAATATCAGTTCACAAAAGTCAGAATATTACATACAAAAACTCGCACTCGCATGCACACAGGCCGGGGTGTAGTAACTGGTGTGTAGTAACTGGTGTGTAGTAACTGGTGTGTAGTAGTAACTGGTGTGTAGAATCTGATGTGTAGTAACTGGTGTGTAGTAACTGGTGTATAGTAACTGGTGTGTAGTAACTGATGTGTAGTAACTGGTATGTAGTAACTGGTGTGTAGTATCTGATGTGTAGTAACTGGTGTGTAGTAACTGATGTGTAGTAACTGGTGTGTAGTAACTGGTGTGTAGTAGTAACTGGTGTGTAGTATCTGATGTGTAGTAACTGGTGTGTAGTAACTGGTGTATAGTAACTGGTGTGTCGTAACTGGTGTGTAGTAACTGGTGTGTAGTTATTGGGGTGTAGTAACTGGTGTGTAGTATTTGATGTGTAGTAACTGGTGTGTAGTAACTGATGTATAGTAACTGGTGTGTAGTAACTGATGTGTAGTAACCGGTGTGTAGTAATTGGAGTGCAGATAGCTGGGAGAATGGAGGGTGGAGGCCAATAGGCCGGCGACTGGAAGTTACATATTCGGGATTCCCCAGGAGGCCTGGCCAAGTTCAGAATATATCCAAAACACACGAGTAAATGCCTCATATTCCTGCATGATGAAGGCAGCGTTATGGGAATGCCTGTGGCGAGGTTTTCCCAAAATACAGGAAGCAGACAAGCACAGGAAAATCCTAGAGGTAGCAATGTCTAATAATACAATTCATCACTTTGACCATAAATATACTGTACTTCACCAATGGGAGTGGCAAATGAATGACCTCTACATAAAGTTTGGCTTTGTTGTATTTGTTGTGTATTTGCATGCTCTCTCTAATGTTATTGATGATTTTGACCCGTCATACTTTACCGATATGGCTATATATCTTTATTAGGAAGCAGTCTCTGTGTCAATTTCAGCATTTGTATTGTAATGTTTAAAGGAACATTACCAGACAGATTCCTGTCTTTCTGTCTGTCTGTAGATGTCCACACGATTCCGTCTCTGAAAGAAGGCAATCGTCACGATTGGTGAGGTTTTGTTTATACACGGGGTGTTTAGTGGGTAGCATTTCTGTTCTGAGGAGAATTGTTTTGCTCAATGCTCACAGCTGGTCTCAGCTAATCACCAGGTGCTGGTTTGGGTTTCCACTTTCCACACAGCCCATGTTTTGAAGAGTCACATCGGTATTTGGTGAGTTTCATTATTTTAGATTGCTGTTTGAAGTTTGTTAGAAGTCGCATTGCACTACTCAACCTGTAATAGCTTGATTACGAACACAAACATTGCAATGATGAAGCAATATTTTGATCTTCTTGTCACGTCTGTATGGAGAACCCAGAGGCATACGCTCAAGTGTTGCCTCACGTCCTCCACAGAAGTTAGTGCAGATGTCAGTGAGATTCTTCAATTTTTAATTTGATCTTTATTTTAACACCGGATGTCATGCTTTTACACCCCTAGATGCGGCTATATGCAAACCGAGTAACCTTCAACTGTAATAAATCACAAGTTAAAATATCCGGTTGTAAGACAGGGATGATACAAAGAGAGATAGATGTGCTTGGTATGTCTACAGGCTACTGTTCTACTAGAAGACTGTTCTGAGGACTGTTCGGGGATACACTGTTGGATTTGTTAAGCTCTCCAGATGACGCATGCGCATATCTCACTTCTTGTTACGTCACTAACTGTATCAGGTTGCTCAAAAACAAACAGCAACATTGGAAACAATAAGTAACTTATAATTTATTTAAGTTCAGGCTAATTGTAGAACGGGGTTTATGATTTTATTGGTACTGTATAAAATATAGTGACAACCTACCTGGTTGCTGTCTGTTTATCATTGCTAACTTTGGTTTCACTTTGGAGCGAACCTATCTAACTAAATACATGTGATTAATCAGTAATATTATTACTAATAACATAGTACCAACGGGTTGAGATGTTAACGCTATTACTTACAGGTCGATTAGTAATGTGTTACTTGTAACGCTAGCAACTCTAGTAGCCGTTGAAATGGATTAAACAAGCTAGTTACCTACTAGCCAACGCGTTACTTTGTTTACTGCAAACATCTCGTGGGTTTGATACTGTACCAACATCTTATGAAGATATGGTGGTCCTGCCATTCTAAATCTGGCAAATCCAACAATTGCATTGTCCAGCCAACGTTTCCGCCAAGGTAAGTTGTGTCATAGTGTCATACATTATTTGAGTATATTCAATCCAAAATTCCAATAATATACCATTATTCTGACTGTTGAAGCTGATTATTACAGTTAATGAACAAATAACTGCAGTAATAATGTATTATAGTTACATTTGGTGTGGATGTACATGACTTAAAATAAGCTCACAGACTGGCCATCCAATCCTGATGTCGGAGACTGAAAGATTCTGTCATGTGTGATTTATGTCTACAAAAAGAGAATTACCTCCACATCTGAGAGGAATGGAATTGGAGGAGGAAAAGGAGGTAGAGAGAGATAAGGAGGTGGAGAGAGTCCTGGTTAAGCAGAACCAGGTATGTGGCCTGTGGGAGCTGAAGGAGCGATTGGGGACCGGAGGCTTTGGACATGTTTTCCTGTACCAGCACCTGGTTAGTCCTGTTGACATCACCACGCACACATATGATCTCACACATGTTTTTAACTTGTCAAGAACCACCTGGGGAATAAAGCCTTAACACACGGTCATGTGGTTATATGTGTGTGAAGGACACATCCGAGAAGATTGCAGTGAAAATGTGTCGTTTGGAGCTGAACTCAAAGAACCGAGAACGCTGGAGTCGAGAGATCCAGATCATGAAGAAGTGAGTGTGACACGGGTGCTCCTCTGGTAGACAACCTAGTGGTGAAACTGTTGGTGTGGTGAACAAATAGGTTGTAGGTTTGAATCCCTGATCTGACAAGGTGAAAAATATGTGCGCTATTTCTAGTTGCTCATCTATGTAAGGATATCTCTATGTTTTTTCATAGATTCTGACGCCTATAGAGACATTTAATTAGACACACAGCATTCATTAATGTTGAGGGGTCATCTGCTTTTTGGGCAAATGGGATTGTGCTGAAGTTCATAGTTAAAACCACAATAATTTTGTCATTGTCCAAATACGTATGGAATGCACTGTAAAATGTTACATTTGCCAGAAAGAACACACCACAGGTCGAATAACTGTTATTACAAACACAAACTGTGTAAGCAGAGGCCAATCAACATACTGTACTTGACTGACAGCTACCCATGTCCTTTTCTCAGTTCTTCTACTTGTGTTGTTGTTTTATGCTCTTCATAATATCTATCCTGTTTCCTCCTCAGGCTGAGCCATGATAATGTGGTGAGAGCCAGGGACGTCCCAGAGGAGATTAGTTCTATAGCTCTGAATGACCTGCCTCTGCTGGCAATGGAGTACTGCTCTAGAGGGGACCTACGCAAGGTACACACACACCTACACACACGCCTACACACACCTACACACACAGGTTACTTGCATTCAAAATCTGATCTGCCCTTAACCTAACCATGATCTTAACCTAACCATGATCTATCCATGATCTTAACCTATCCATGATCTTAACCTGTCCATGATCTTAACCTGTCCATGATCTTTACCTGACCAGGATTAACATAACTATATTTCTAGACCTAATTCGAATGTCACTACTATGCCAGAAAATGGAACCCCCCATCTCATTTAACCATCAATGTTAGTAAAACGTGAACAAGCGCACACACAGTGCTACAGTGTGTACATGACCAAGTTGTTTCTGCAGCTGCTGAATGAGCCAGAAAACTGCTGTGGCCTGAAAGAGAGTCAAGTCCTGTCTCTACTTAGCCATGTTGGTAAGGTTGCCCATTAGGATGCTATTATTCTGGGACGTTTGGTCCCTTCCTGGTTTCGTCTCATTGGATTCCAGGTTTGCTTGTATTGGTACGTTGCGAGCGAAGCTTGTGCTTGTTTCTTTTCCTGTCTGCTAATGGTACAGTATTGAACATGCAGGGTCTGGTATCCAGTATCTCCATGAGAATAAGATCATCCACAGAGACTTGAAGCCGGAGAACATTGTACTGCAGGAGATCAGTGGCAAGGTCAGGAAACACAGGTGCACACGTGCACAGTCACACAGACATTTGGCAGCTAAGCAGACGATAATATACATTTCTCCTCTATCAGTTGATCCATAAGATCATAGACTTGGGTTATGCCAAGGACTTGGACCAGGGCAGTCTCTGCACCTCCTTTGTTGGAACCCTGCAGTACCTGGTGAGAACATAAGTTTACTTTAAATACATTGAAAAGATTTGCAGTGGAACATGTTGCTAATGTTGTGTCTGTTTTAGGCTCCAGAACTGTTTGAGAACAAGCCTTACACTGTGTCTGTGGACTACTGGAGTTTCGGCACCATGATCTTTGAGTGTACCTGCGGCTTTCGTCCCTTCCTACACAACATGCAGCCAGTACAGTGGTAAGCTGTGTGTGGTGTGTGTCTGCCAAATTACCCAACGCGGCATATGTTCTTGATATAGAACCGAGTCATCTTTAGTTTGTTTGTGTGTGTGTGTGTTTTTTTTGTATTGTAGGACCAGTAAGGTGCATAATAAAGGTCTAAAGGACATCATGGCGGTGGAGGATATGAACGGTGAAGTGAGATTTTCTACACACCTGGCCTACCCCAACAACATAAGCAGGTACATATAGACATACAGAGATCTTCACCATCATATATGTTAGGGCTGCACGATATTGGAAAAAAATTACATTGCAATATTTTTTCCCCAACGATTTATATTGCGATATTGCGAGCCATCGATCCAGGCTAAAGTTAATAATTACCGTACGGTAAGACCCATGTAGGGCTCCGTTGTCCTGCTGGACCAGAAAAACGGTGTGCCGTTTGGTGGGGTTTCCTTGTTTTGTGTCCACAACTTTATAACATTCCAGGCAAAGTACCTGTTTTTGGTCAATATCCTTTTTGTCGCCGAAATAGTCCCAAATAGCTGATTTGGACTTTCTTTTTGGTAAGAAATCATCTTTTTTTGCGGCGGATCCTCTCGTCGCTCATTTTTAGTTAGCTACAGGATTGCCAGAGAAAGTTTGGCTGTGGGCGGTGAGCAGCGGCACAGCGAACCAATCACTGAGCCGGCACGCGGAACGTGAACCAATCACTGAGCAGGCACGCTTAACGTGCATGTCACTCCAGCAACAAACCATACAACTAACTCTAACTGTGTTTACTGTGTACCCTCGTGCTACCGTTCCCTTAATACGTTTATGGGTGCTACCCTTCACATCGCATGTTCCGACGCGATGTCGCGATGTCGATGCTAAAACAGAATATCGTTCAGCCCTAATATATGTATTCCGTAACTGTGCTTGTATCCGTGTGTTGGTGTGTGTAGCCCCCTGTTGGAGCCAGTGGAGTCTCTACTACAGATGTTGTTGCTGTGGGATCCTGCGACACGAGGAGGGGGGATGGACCCTGAAACCCAAACACCACGCTGCTACACTGCCCTGCAGAACATATTCAACATGAAGGTACACGCACACCCCCACACACATCCACCCACACACACATCTACACAGACCACCATACATAAACACACACACATTATGGCCTTGTAAACACAACCGAGCCAATTCAGATATCTAAAGGATTAAATATGTAGAAAGACCATGTATTGAACAGATCAGGTCAATTACTTGGAACCCCTGTAATGCCAATTCTAGGTGGATAACCTTTGAAATTACGGTTTGAGCTTTGTATCGGTGTGTATCACTTCCCACTGCACACAAATGTTTATAATATCAATCAGACAGAAACATGTGCCAATGTTTATCCCAGGTATTGCATGTTTTGGACATGACGTCGACGCAGCTGCACTCCTTGGTTCTGGGCAGTGAGGAGGGACTTCACTCGTTGCAGCTGCGTGTGGAGACACAGACACACACACACATCCCACCTCTCAGCCAGGAGATGCTTCTGGAGACCGGAGTTTCCTTAGATCCTCGCATACCTCCAGCACAGTGTCTCCCTGAGGGACCGGTACGCCAAAGAACAAACACACACACACATGCCAACATTTAGTCTCCCATACACACACACACACACAATAACCCACTCACACACATCTGTCACGCTCTAACAAGCACTTACACACACTCGTCTCCATTCATACACATCTATCACAGACACACATGTCATCTCATGGCTTTGTCCAACACACCACCTCACTGACATGTGGTCTCTTTCTAGCGTGGCCGGGACAACTCCGTCATTTACCTGTTTGATAAAGGTTTGACCAAATACTCCGGGCCCTTCACTGCCAGACCCCTGCCTGAAAGTGTCAACTTCATAGGTAGGCATGGCAACAGCACAACTTCATATGTAGTCAAAACACAATACAACATCTTATGTTGAACTATACTATTTCATATGTTACCATGGTAACTAATAACTGGATATGTAGCCATCGAGGTGATACAAAACCTACTGTAGGCTTGAAGATCTGCCAATGCTATTTCCATTTGCACTTTTCATTGTCGATGTTTGTCGAAGCACAGTAAAGATTTGGAAGTAGTTCCAATGGCTAGTCTGGAGATTTTGTGTTGTTTTACTGTAGTCCTCCGATAATTGTCCAGAGCGGAGGATATAATTATTTTAAAGTTGCTGCAGGAACTCACTCTGTTATAGACAGCATGAGGTCCTATTTCGACCATCTTGATTTGAACTGTTCTGTGTATGTCAGTGAGGGAGACGAAGACCCAGCTGCCGCTTTCTGCTCTGAGGAAGGTTTGGGGAGAGGCTCTCAGCTATATTTGTGGCCTGAGAGAAGACTACAGCAGATTGTACCAAGGACAGAGAACTGCCATGTAGGCACACACACACATCTCTCTCTATGACAGTCTCTCACACAGTTTCTCTCCACTCTAAGATATGGTCTCTCTCTCTCACTGTCTCTGTGTCTTTGTGTTCAGGTTAAGTCTTCTGCGCTACAACACCAACCTGACATGCTTTAAGAACATGTTGTCCAGTCAGTCACAACAGCTCAGAGCCAAACTGGAGTTCTTCACAGCCAGCATACAGCAAGACCTGCAACACTACCAACAACAGAGTGGCAATGGAATATGTAAGATTTCTCTTTTTTGTTTCAGGTTATATCATATGAAACACATCTACAAAACTTGGGATTTGCAACAATTATAATTAGGGTTAAGCTTTGGCATTTCATGTTAGGTTGTATGGGTTCGGGTAAATTGACATAAGGCGTAAATTAGGGTTTGGTGTCACTGAGCAAATGGAACTGTCTACATGTCACTGGAATCTGTATACTGTCTGCATGTCACTGGAATCTGTATACTGTCTGCATGTCACTGGAATCTGTATACTGTCTGCATGTCACTGGCATCTGTATACTGTCTGCATGTCACTGGCATCTGTATACTGTCTGCATGTCACTGGCATCTGTGAACTGTCTGCATGTCACTGGCATCTGTGAACTGTCTGCATGTCACTGGCATCTGTGAACTGTCTGCATGTCACTGGCATCTGTGAACTGGCTGCATGTCACTGGCATCTGTATACTGTCTGCATGTCGCTGGCATCTGTATACTGTCTGCATGTCACTGGCATCTGTGAGTTGTCTGCATGTCACTGGCATCTGTATACTGTCTGCATGTCACTGGAATCTGTAAACAGTGTGTGTGTGTTACTTAAATGTCATCTAAACTCTCACTGTACCAATTTCAGCTTCTGAGAAGTTGCTGAAAGCCTGGCAGGACAGTGAACATAAAGCTACTGCATTTACACAGGTACTGTACTTTAGCATACTGTACTCTACCATACTATACTATAATCTACTCCATCCTACTATGCTTATATCTTCTGTAGTCTACTGTACCATAGTATATTGTTCTCTACCATACTGTACTATGCAGTACTTTACTGTCATCTATTCTACTGTACTCTACAATACTGTTGAGTGCTGCTGGGGTTTCAACTGATGTGCCTCTCAGGTGTGCCATGACGCTGGAGAACCGTGGGGCATAGAATGTATTTTCAATGTGAATTTTTATAATTTTACTTTGCATGTGAAAATCACTGGCTAATATGATCAAGCACCACAAAACCAAAACATGTGATCTAGAAACAAGGATGTTATTTTTGTTTGAGGTTATTCTATTGCAGTGGAAAAATAAGTGTATTATAGGGGCACTCACACAAACATCATCATGAGTTAATAATTTGGCTAATTATTTGTTTCCAAGTGTTCAAGTAAACACTCTTTACGAGATGTTTTTTGTTTTTAATGGATTTGAAATCTAGATTGAAATATGTTAAATCAATGTCGACATTTTAGGTGTGCTGCATTTTTTTATGCATTTAAATGTGTACTTAGAATTTAAACGTTTATGTTTTGATGTGTTGTTAAATGTTAGATCCCAGTTTTAAAATGATGGGTACAACTGTACTTTACTATATGACTATGATGACAGCAGGGTGGAGGTGGTATGTCTCTTGTATACCATAGCTAAGGCAACACTCAGTTTTCACATTTGTTGAGGAGTAAAAAGCATGTCATGCCATAATGTGTTTCTCAGGTGTCAAGCGTGGGTTATCTGGATGAGGAGATTGTTTGTCTCCACTCTGAAATTGTTATGTTGCAGAGAAGTCCGTTTGCCAGGAGACAAGCTGACATCATGGAACAATTGTAGGTGTTTCAGATGATCCCCTAGCTTTTAAACAGTACAATTTCCATAAAAATGAACAAATCACTGGAAAAAAATGTGTACATGTATGCGTTTGTGTGTGGTACATTTCAGGGAAAATAAAGCAATTGAACTCTACAAGCAGCTGAAGGCTAAATGCAAAAGTGAGTAGAAACAGCGCTGTTCTTTGTATTGTGTGAGCATTCTCATTGCATACTGCTGTTTGTTTGTGTCGTCGTGTGTGCGTACGACCATCTCTGAATTTGGGTGTGTACGTAGGTCCAGACCCTCCTCATGGCTACAGTGACAGTTCAGAGATGGTCAAGACTATCGTTCATACAGTCCAGAATCAAGACCGAATTCTACGAGATCTGTACACACACCTCAGGTACACGCAGCTAGGGCACCGCTCACTGCACATCGATCTGATGCTTGGACCCAGCCCAAATTGGAATTACTGCATTGAAGATCTATTGCATTATTATTTAATTGTTCATTGGTGATGTTTTGGAACGTTTGTTAGGAGGAGAGAATGAATTATGGTAATTCTGAGTCTTATTTGCCGGAAATGTTTCTTTCTAGGAACATATTGTATGAATGTTCCTAACACATACACAAACACACATGCACAACCACTATCTTTTCGCTCTATTCCCTTTTCTAGTAGGATCTTGGAGTGTAAGCGCCGTATTGTGGCGCTGTTTCCTACGCTAGAGGGTGCAGTAGAAAACATCAAGGCGGCAGAGGCTGCTGTCATGGTGATGCAGAGGAGGAGGCAGAGAGAATTCTGGCACCTGCTCAAGCTTGCATGTGTGAGTACTAACAAGCCCACGTCATACAGAGATTCAACACATCATACAGAGATTCAACACAAGATTCAACACATCATACAGAGATTCAACACGGCATACAGAGATTCAACACATACAGAGATTCAACACATCATACAGAGATTCAACACATCATACAGAGATTCAACACATCATACAGAGATTCAACACATCATACAGAGATTCAACACATCATACAGAGATTCAACACATCATACAGAGATTCCACACATCATACAGAGATTCAACACATCATACAGAGATTCAACACGGCATACAGAGATTCAACACATCATACAGAGATTCAACACATCATACAGAGATTCAACACATCATACAGAGATTCAACACGGCATACAGAGATTCAACACATACAGAGATTCAACACATACAGAGATTCAACACATACAGAAATTCAACACATCATACAGAGATTCAACACGGCATACAGAGATTCAACACATACAGAGATTCAACACATACAGAGATTCAACACATACAGAAATTCAACACATCATACAGAGATTCAACACATCATACAGAGATTCAACACAAGATTCAACACATCATACAGAGATTCAAAACATCATACAGAGATTCAACACGGCATACTGAGATTCAACACAAGATTCAACACATCATACAGAGATTCAAAACATCATACAGAGATTCAACACGGCATACAGAGATTCAACATAAGATTCAACACATACAGAGATTCAACACATCTTACAGAGATTCAACACAAGATTCAACTCATCATACAGAGATTCAAAACATCATACAGAGATTCAAAACATCATACAGAGATTCAACACATCATACAGAGATTCAACACGGCATACTGAGATTCAACACAAGATTCAACACATCATACAGAGATTCAAAACATCATACAGAGATTCAATACGGCATACAGAGATTCAACATAAGATTCAACACATACAGAGATTCAAAACATCATACAGAGATTCAATACGGCATACAGAGATTCAACACATCATACAGAGATTCAACACATCATACAGAGATTCAACACATCATACAGAGATTCAACACATCATACAGAGATTCAACACATCATACAGAGATTCAACACATCATACAGAGATTCAACACGGCATACAGAGATTCAACACATACAGAGATTCAACACATACAGAGATTCAACACATACAGAGATTCAACACATCATACAGAGATTCAACACGGCATACAGAGATTCAACACGGCATACAGAGATTCAACACATACAGAGATTCAACACATACAGAGATTCAACACATACAGAAATTCAACACATCATACAGAGATTCAACACATCATACAGAGATTCAACACAAGATTCAACACATCATACAGAGATTCAAAACATCATACAGAGATTCAACACGGCATACTGAGATTCAACACAAGATTCAACACATCATACAGAGATTCAAAACATCATACAGAGATTCAACACGGCATACAGAGATTCAACATAAGATTCAACACATACAGAGATTCAACACATCTTACAGAGATTCAACACAAGATTCAACTCATCATACAGAGATTCAAAACATCATACAGAGATTCAAAACATCATACAGAGATTCAACACATCATACAGAGATTCAACACGGCATACTGAGATTCAACACAAGATTCAACACATCATACAGAGATTCAAAACATCATACAGAGATTCAATACGGCATACAGAGATTCAACATAAGATTCAACACATACAGAGATTCAAAACATCATACAGAGATTCAATACGGCATACAGAGATTCAACATAAGATTCAACACATACAGAGATTCAACACATCATACAGAGATTCAACACAAGATTCAACACATCATACACAGATTCAACACATCATACAGAGATTCAACACGGCATACAGAGATTCAACACATACAGAGATTCAACACATACAGAGATTCAACACATACAGAGATTCAACACATCATACAGAGATTCAACACGGCATACAGAGATTCAACACATACAGAGATTCAACACATACAGAGATTCAACACATACAGAGATTCAACACATCATACAGAGATTCAACACATACAGAGATTCAACACATACAGAGATTCAACACATACAGAAATTCAACACATCATACAGAGATTCAACACATCATACAGAGATTCAACACAAGATTCAACACATCATACAGAGATTCAAAACATCATACAGAGATTCAACACGGCATACTGAGATTCAACACAAGATTCAACACATCATACAGAGATTCAAAACATCATACAGAGATTCAACACGGCATACAGAGATTCAACATAAGATTCAACACATACAGAGATTCAACACATCTTACAGAGATTCAACACAAGATTCAACTCATCATACAGAGATTCAAAACATCATACAGAGATTCAAAACATCATACAGAGATTCAACACATCATACAGAGATTCAACACGGCATACTGAGATTCAACACAAGATTCAACACATCATACAGAGATTCAAAACATCATACAGAGATTCAATACGGCATACAGAGATTCAACATAAGATTCAACACATACAGAGATTCAATACGGCATACAGAGATTCAACATAAGATTCAACACATACAGAGATTCAACACATCATACAGAGATTCAACACAAGATTCAACACATCATACACAGATTCAACACGTCGTGCAGAGATTCAACACAAGATTCAACACATCATACAAAGATTCAACACGTCGTACAGAGATTCAACACGTCGTACAGTGATTCAACACGTCATATAGAGATTTCGCACACATTTGTTGATACACCGCCCAAATAAGAAGGGAACAAGCAAACCCTTATTGCACTGTATAACTCAAGTCCAGCTGTATTTTCTATTGTGTGTCTATGCACCCAGGCCCAGAACAGCAATCACAGCTCTCTGACTCCCAGTTTAGAAACCTCTAGCTCACCTTCCACTGAAGGCCCACCAGGACACACGCACAGGTGGGAACCCCCTTCTCTACAACCAGAGACTAACTGAATGGCCTGTTTGCTCCATTTAAATTTGTGAGATATTTCCTTCTCTGTGTCCATTATTAAATTCTACATGCTTCTATTGTGCAAATGTACAGGTTAATAGACACAATAATATTGGTACGCACACTGAGTGCGTGTTTTGTTAATTTGCACCAACAGTGAGTCAGTACGCCACCTGCTGGATGAAAACCAGCACTACCTGGGCCAGCTGACCTCTCTGATACAAGAGACTTCACAGGAGGGTACATTCAGTATCATGGTGGGTCCATGTTGTTTGGGGGTGGAGGAGATATCTGTCAAAACAGTCTCATTTAACCTTTGCCTGTTTCTTCCACAGGACCAGGACTGGAGCTGGACTCAGCATGAATCTTTGCAAAAACTACTTCTACACACATCTCTTACACACCCATAAGTGACATCTGTAGCTATTGGGAGAGTAAGCATTTTTTTATTTTGGGTGCATACTCCAAGACATTGAAATCAAACATTTCCAGTTAGGTCTACCTATTGCTTTTACCATTTGGAAATGGCAATACTTTTTAAACATAGTTCAGGACACCTAAAATCTGAGCATCTATACACCATCCTAATTGTTTGATTTCAAATTCAAAGTGTTTAAAGCCAAAAGAACATACTTACTGTCTTAGTAATTACAGAGGGCACGGTGAATCCCTTCTACAGGGGAGTGTTTGTGTCTAGGAATAACTTTGTGCCAAATAATGTATAAACCTAACAAATTAAGTAACAGTGTTTACTGGAATGCAAGCCTGGAGCACTGGCCATTAGCCAGATCAAGTATGATTGTTTTTAATAGTATATATAATAGTTTATATTTTAATATATTTTTAATATATTTGATTCTGATATCCCAACATGCCTATAAGCAGACGTTATGTCTCTTGTGACATAGTCACATTGTTGTTTTCCAGACTCCAGGGGAAGGGGAGAAAATGTACCTGAACTGAATGTAAAAAGAATATAGTTGATAGAATATATTGCCTGTAAATAAATAAACTATTTTTGTTTAAATACTGAAACAATTATATATATATACAATTTTTTTTGTATTTCTGATTTTATTATGATTATTTCTCTATATGTAGGCAAATATGTCTAAAACGTTTTAGAAACGTTACCAGAAGAACGTAGGCCTATGCTTAAGCGTATGCTACATCCATTTTGGAACCGTTTTGGTGGGTGTGGTGAGGCTTGAGGAACGGCCTGACCCACACTTTAGGTTGTACCTATCTTTATACAGTCTATGGTTTGTACATATTGACCGACTGATCCCTGCCGTAATAATTTATGACGCAACGTGGTTTGTAGATCAGTCCGCCTGAAGTTATGGGCGTGTCTCACTGCTCACCCGGAAGCGAAGCAGCGCAGTGAGTCAGTTAGCACATTATTAGCATCTAGGCTAGCTAGTGAATGCTTCGGTGGGTGGTGTGAGTGTGATGGGTGGTGTCAACCTGATAATACGGAAAGAGCTGTCGGTTTATTAAACTGGTAAGGTAATATTAGACCATACATTTCATTAGCTCATCGTGAACTAATAGCCAGCCGGGCATGTGTACTTATTGTATTATTTTCATGTATTAATTTGTTAGCCAGCTGGCCCAATGCCAGCAATGTCCGATATGTAGCTATCGGTTTTTATTAACGAGTTATGCTTGATAACTCGAATTACTTTGTTGTACTATTTCTCAACCAGACAACTTGCCTATACGTTTTATGGTGGTGCTGATTTTCTGTGGGTCACAATTATTCCCATTGCAAATAACTTGATAGAGTAGACCAGTTAGCTGGGGAGGTAGTATTACTACTAGTATTACTAGTGCGTTAAGACTGCCTGGCTTTTGCGAGCATTGACCCAAGTATTTGGCGAGCTCGTCCGGTCCGTGACTGAGCAGCTCTGTTTATTTGGCGACGTTAAATAGTACAGTCACTAGGTCTAGTTTGGATCCCTGTAATGTGGATGTTGTACATGTGTGCAAAATAACAAATACCCGACAAATGAGCGAGTTGCCTGTGTGTACCCATGTCACTGCTTTGCCGCCCATGATCATTCAATTCAAGTTTCCTTAACCCAAATAGCGTCATAACGGGTTGTTACTTATACTTTTTTCTCAGACACCGGCCCTACATTTAGCTTTTGTCATGCAATGCAAACATGTAACAGTGTATCCAAAAACTGTCTGAGATTTTAAATTATATTTGATGTAGACCTCTTCAGAGGTTATTACTGTAAATAATGTTAACGGTATTGGTGATGCTTGGCGAAACACGATATAGCGGGGGGGGGGTATTTATAGTTTTACTAGTAGGGAACCAAGCGACCATAGACACTAACGCAACGTTCCGGTATAATCTGTCTGTGGTGGTTTTACGACGTGTGTCTAATGCAAGATACGTTCTTTTGTCGTAATCTCGTTCCGTTGCTAGGTGCACGTTTATGATATGAAGCCCTACTGTAGGAAAGACCGTGTATTACGTTTTCGGAGACCGCTCATTGCCTATACGTTTTATGGTGGTGCTGATTTTCTGTGGGTCACAATTATTCCCATTGCAAATAACTTGATAGAGTAGACCAGTTAGCTTGGGAGGTAGTATTACTACTAGTATTACTAGTGCGTTAAGACTGCCTGGCTTTTGCGAGCATTGACCCAAGTATTTGGCGAGCTCGTCCGGTGTTGTGCCGAATTCTTACTCCCTGCCAGAATCTGACTGCCGGCGCGAGCACGCGCATGACGACAATTTGTGTCGCCTCGCCAGCTGCTAAAACAGACATGCGCAAGAAATTACTTGATAGCGATTTAATTTGTGTCGTTATGGTAAAGTTTTTACTCCTAAACATGAACATCATTACTAAAGAGATTTGACTTTACTGCCTGCACATTTTCCTTATGAAAACAAAACAGTGCTGCCAAAATCATACTCCCCTATGTAAAATACTTATTATTGAATATAAACACTCGTGCTTTTTTTGTAGGTAGTCTTTAGGATGTGATGTGTCACCAGAATGAGTTATTTTGGTGCCTGACCCAGCTAAAGTGATTAAGGATGGGGGTGTGAATTCGGCAATGCTGCCAAAATCATACTCCCTATGTAAAATACTTATTATTGAATATAAACACTTGTGCTTTTTTGTAGGTAGTCTTTAGGATGTGATGTGTCACCAGAATGCGTTATTTGGGTGTCTGACCCAGCTAAAGTGATTAAGGGTGGGGGGTGTGAATTCGCGCTGCTGCCAAAATCATACTCCCCTATGTAAAACACTTATTATTGAATATAAACACTTGTGCTTTTTTGCAGGTAGTCTTTAGGATGTGATGTGTCACCAGAATGAGTTTTTTGGGTGTCTGACCCAGCTAAAGTGATTAAGGATGGGGGGTGTGAATTCGGCAATGCTGCCAAAATCATACTCCCCTATGTAAAATACTTATTATTGAATATAAACACTCGTGCTTTTTTGTAGGTAGTCTTTAGGATGTGATGTGTCACCAGAATGAGTTATTTGGGTGCCTGACCCAGCTAAAGTGATTAAGGATGGGGGGTGTGAATTCGGCAATGCTGCCAAAATCATACTCCCCTATGTAAAATACTTATTATTGAATATAAACACTTGTGCTTTTTTGTAGGTAGTCTTTAGGATGTGATGTGTCACCAGAATGAGTTATTTGGGTGTCTGACCCAGCTAAAGTGATTAAGGATGGGGGGTGTGAATTCGGCAATGCTGCCAAAATCATACTCCCCTATGTAAAATACTTATTATTGAATATAAACACTCGTGCTTTTTTGTAGGTAGTCTTTAGGATGTGATGTGTCACCAGAATGAGTTATTTGGGTGTCTGACACCAGCTAAAGTGATTAAGGGTGGGGGGTGTGAATTCGGCAATGCTGCCAAAATCATACTCCCCTATGTAAAGCACTTATTAATAAGTGCTTTATTAATAATATCGGCACAACACCGGTCCGTGACTGAGCAGCTCTGTTTATTTGGCGACGTTAAATAGTACAGTCACTAGGTCTAGTTTGGATCCCTGTAATGTGGATGTTGTACATGTGTGCAAAATAACAAATACCCGACAAATGAGCGAGTTGCCTGTGTGTACCCATGTCACTGCTTTGCCGCCCATGATCATTCAATTCAAGTTTCCTTAACCCAAATAGCGTCATAACGGGTTGTTACTTATACTTTTTTCTCAGACACCGGCCCTACATTTAGCTTTTGTCATGCAATGCAAACATGTAACAGTGTATCCAAAAACTGTCTGAGATTTTAAATTATATTTGATGTAGACCTCTTCAGAGGTTATTACTGTAAATAATGTTAACGGTATTGGTGATGCTTGGCCGAAACACGATATAGCGGGGGGGGTATTTATAGTTTTACTAGTAGGGAACCAAGCGACCATAGACACTAACGCAACGTTCCGGTATAATCTGTCTGTGGTGGTTTTACGACGTGTGTCTAATGCAAGATACGTTCTTTTGTCGTAATCTCGTTCCGTTGCTAGGTGCACGTTTATGATATGAAGCCCTACTGTAGGAAAGACCGTGTATTACGTTTTCGGAGACCGCTCATTGCCTATACGTTTTATGGTGGTGCTGATTTTCTGTGGGTCACAATTATTCCCATTGCAAATAACTTGATAGAGTAGACCAGTTAGCTTGGGAGGTAGTATTACTACTAGTATTACTAGTGCGTTAAGACTGCCTGGCTTTTGCGAGCATTGACCCAAGTATTTGGCGAGCTCGTCCGGTGTTGTGCCGAATTCTTACTCCCTGCCAGAATCTGACTGCCGGCGCGAGCACGCGCATGACGACAATTTGTGTCGCCTCGCCAGCTGCTAAAACAGACATGCGCAAGAAATTACTTGATAGCGATTTAATTTGTGTCGTTATGGTAAAGTTTTTACTCCTAAACATGAACATCATTACTAAAGAGATTTGACTTTACTGCCTGCACATTTTCCTTATGAAAACAAAACAGTGCTGCCAAAATCATACTCCCCTATGTAAAATACTTATTATTGAATATAAACACTCGTGCTTTTTTGTAGGTAGTCTTTAGGATGTGATGTGTCACCAGAATGAGTTATTTTGGTGCCTGACCCAGCTAAAGTGATTAAGGATGGGGGGTGTGAATTCGGCAATGCTGCCAAAATCATACTCCCCTATGTAAAATACTTATTATTGAATATAAACACTTGTGCTTTTTTGTAGGTAGTCTTTAGGATGTGATGTGTCACCAGAATGCGTTATTTGGGTGTCTGACCCAGCTAAAGTGATTAAGGTGGGGGGTGTGAATTCGCGCTGCTGCCAAAATCATACTCCCCTATGTAAAACACTTATTATTGAATATAAACACTTGTGCTTTTTTGCAGGTAGTCTTTAGGATGTGATGTGTCACCAGAATGAGTTTTTGGGTGTCTGACCCAGCTAAAGTGATTAAGGATGGGGGGTGTGAATTCGGCAATGCTGCCAAAATCATACTCCCCTATGTAAAATACTTATTATTGAATATAAACACTCGTGCTTTTTGTAGGTAGTCTTTAGGATGTGATGTGTCACCAGAATGAGTTATTTGGGTGCCTGACCCAGCTAAAGTGATTAAGGATGGGGGTGTGAATTCGGCAATGCTGCCAAAATCATACTCCCCTATGTAAAATACTTATTATTGAATATAAACACTTGTGCTTTTTTGTAGGTAGTCTTTAGGATGTGATGTGTCACCAGAATGAGTTATTTGGGTGTCTGACCCAGCTAAAGTGATTAAGGATGGGGGGTGTGAATTCGGCAATGCTGCCAAAATCATACTCCCTATGTAAAATACTTATTATTGAATATAAACACTCGTGCTTTTTTGTAGGTAGTCTTTAGGATGTGATGTGTCACCAGAATGAGTTATTTGGGTGTCTGACACCAGCTAAAGTGATTAAGGGTGGGGGTGTGAATTCGGCAATGCTGCCAAAATCATACTCCCCTATGTAAAGCACTTATTAATAAGTGCTTTATTAATAATATCGGCACAACACCGGTCCGTGACTGAGCAGCTCTGTTTATTTGGCGACGTTAAATAGTACAGTCACTAGGTCTAGTTTGGATCCCTGTAATGTGGATGTTGTACATGTGTGCAAAATAACAAATACCCGACAAATGAGCGAGTTGCCTGTGTGTACCCATGTCACTGCTTTGCCGCCCATGATCATTCAATTCAAGTTTCCTTAACCCAAATAGCGTCATAACGGGTTGTTACTTATACTTTTTTCTCAGACACCGGCCCTACATTTAGCTTTTGTCATGCAATGCAAACATGTCACAGTGTATCCAAAAACTGTCTGAGATTTTAAATTATATTTGATGTAGACCTCTTCAGAGGTTATTACTGTAAATAATGTTAACGGTATTGGTGATGCTTGGCCGAAACACGATATAGCGGGGGGGGGGTATTTATAGTTCTACTAGTAGGGAACCAAGCGACCATAGACACTAACGCAACGTTCCGGTATAATCTGTCTGTGGTGGTTTTAAGACGTGTGGCTAATGCAAGATACGTTCTTTTGTCGTAATCTCGTTCCATTGCTAGGTGCACGTTTATGATATGTAGCCCTACTGTAGGAAAGACCGTGTATTACGTTTTCGGAGACCGCTCATTGCCCTTAGCATTCAACATATCAAATACGTTGTTTAACAACTACTTGAGCAAGTTAAACAAGACTAGGAATAAGATATACTTCTGACCACAATGTTGTTTACACCAACAACAGCATCAATGCGCTATGATACACCGGAAGTTAGTATTTTCTAATGGCACGCTGCGATTGGATGGCAGCAGTGGGAGGCAGTTGCTGACCTTTTGGTCTCGTGCTGCGATTGGATGGCAGCAGTGGGAGGCAGTTGCTGACCGTTTGGTCTCGTGCTGCGATTGGATGGCAGCAGTGGGAGGCAGTTGCTGACCGTTTGATCTCGTGCTGCGATTGAATGGCAGCAGTGTGAGGCATTTGCTGACCGTTTGGTCTTGTGCCGGAAACGATGTGTTGAAGTTCCCATGCGTTGGATACCCAAAAAATGGGGATACATCTTTTTTGTGTTCGTTCAAAACTATTAGCTAAATTGGCTTGACTGCTACTATTGCAATGTTATCTTGTATTTTAACAGTAGTTAGAAACGAGAAATTCATTGGTTTGGTTAATTGCCCGTGCAATATTGGAAACCACAAAGCCGACTTAAGTTTCGCAACTGTTCAGCTCTACTTATCTTTCTAAATCGTGATTGAATTGCATATCCAGGAACTAGTCAAATGTGGGCTACATTAACTGTAAATTATTTACATCAAAGTCAATACGCACACACTCAACTTATAGTATCGAGTGTTAACATTTGCAATGTAGCCCATAAGTACCTGGGCCGTAACACAGGTTCTATTCATTTGACTCTACTTTAACACCTGGGATTTTAAGTCTTACTGTGCTGACTGGTTTTAACTATAGACCCTCAGCTTTAATTTGAAGGTATTTTCTTCCATATCTGATAAGCTATTTAGAAATGAATTCACATGTTGTACTTTGACCTCCTATCTAACAGAACAAAAGTATAGTATTTAGCTCGGCCCTCGGCAATGGCAAATTTCTTACTAGACCACGGAAAATCTCTACAGTAGATGACGAAAGAACGCTCACCATGACCATTGAAAAAAAACAACAACAGTCCAACAGATGAAGAACACTATGGGTGGCATGTCTTCATTGATGTAACGGCTGATAGCAGCAATTTGGTTAATTCTGAAGTGTACAGAAACATCTCATTGATTCAGATACACTGGCCCCAAATATTCTGCTAAAGCAAGAAAGGAGTTTATTTTTAGGGCCACAAATTGAATCTGCTTGACCTGTGCAATACAATCCCCTGACGTCTGAAGGCACTGAAGGCAAAAATGCCTGGAACAGTAACTTAAGATGGCTGCGTTAGCGATATGCTAGAGCATCAGCTGAGAAGGTATTCAACATCTGGTGATACGCCACAGACTTTAGGCAGTCAACTCTAACAAAGATCTGTGACGAGAACCTAATATGATGATTATATTTCATATTTAGTTCTGGTGGTGCAGTTAGTTTTGCTCTGTTGAACAGTGCATGAATCAACTTGTCCAGGCCCTTATCAAGTTTTTATCCACCCCTTTTTTCATATGCTACATTAGGTAGCCTATATTTATCATATTTGACTGCAAAATGCTATTTAATAACACTTCAGTCTCCCTTGATAGTTATTCTAGGTAAAAGGTGGCCAATTGAAACAAGCATTTTACAATGTGACTATGGGTTTAAAATATACCTGAGTTTTAAGGGCCAAATTGAGATTCTATCTGGGAAGTAATTCCAGAGATTGATTCTGACAAACATGGATTTTCAAATCTGTTTTAGTTTTTTACTCAACCCAGGAGCAGCACTTGTCAATGCTGGCAATGATGTCAATTTCATGATACTTGTGTAATGAGAAGACCTGCCCCACTGATTCAAAAATACTGGTAATCCATCATATATATATTTTTTTTTTTCAATTAAATTCAAAATAATTTATACATGCGTTTAGTTTTAGATGTTTAAGATTGGGTTGGAGCATTGTTTTGTAATGCCACCCACAAATTCAAACTCAATTGTATTGCATTACTTAAACCTAACACAGGCTTTAGTTTGCTTACCTTTTGGCTAGATGTAATTTACAAAAAACAACATGACCAATTAATTATGTTTTTTTAGATATTATAAAAAGCATTCACTTCACTTAACCCCTCCCGATTGTTCCTGTCCGACTGGTCATTAGTCCGACCTGTTCAATGTTTTTAATATTCATAACACACACGCATTTATTAATAAACCCGGCACAGTCAGAAGAGGACTGGGCAGCCCTCCGTGCCTGGTTCCTCTTCCCAAATTCGATCTATCAAGGAGTTTTTCCTTGCCACGTGTATCAACCTGTTTGTTCAGGCTCTGTTGGGTTTCAGGCTGGGTGTTTGTGAAACTGTCATTGTAAAAATTTGTTTATAAAATAAATCTGAGTGATTGACTTGAGCTCATGGGAAGCTTTTTGTTATGCATTGCACCTATGAATGTATTGCTAAAATATGTACAGCAAATGTCACATTTTTGTTTTTTCACATTGGAAAAACCTCTTCCGGGGCTCATAAAAACATTAGTGTGCTGCCCTGGAAGGTGGCAGTTTGAATGAATGAACGAACAAACCTAGCAACTTAAGTATTCATTTATTTTATACATTTCAGGAAGATATTTTTTTATCTCATCTCACGCAATCCCCAATGAGATGACACAATGTCGTTAATGAGTGCCTTTTTCTCCTTTTCTCCTGTGTTGTAGGTGAGTCCTGGTGATGATGACAATGACTCACGTGGGGGCAGTAGTTGGTGCAGTAACAGCAGTGATGGCAATCCTGCTGCATTCCTCCATTCACAAGATAGAGGAAGGACACCTGGCCGTTTACTACAGGTAGAACCATGACACTCTGCCAGTCTTTCATTCACCCCTCATTCCACCAATTTAAATTTTGGCAGTTTCTTTTGGGAGAACTCTGTTTAAGGTCTGTTTTCTGGTACTCTGATGCAATGTATAGCTCTCTCTGAGTGATTTTTTTTAAAACTACAATTCCATCCCAGTTCAATGTTCATTTAAATTTGTCCACCAGGATAAAAGTTCTCTCTGCTGCCAAATAAAAAAAAATCTGTTACAGGCTGGGAGCTACCTAGATTTAGTATCATCCTGTTCGACAAAAAGAAAATTCTGACTAATATTGTTTGGCAGATTTGGTTCAAACATGTTGTTTTGTTGTAAACTCTCAGAAAGAATGTGAAACTACATTTTCATGAGATAATGAGCCGCATTCATTTTGTTGCTTTGAACAAATCCCTAACTCAGGGGTGTAAGATTCTTTCATGTTTTGAAAAGGGCTGGAAATTTGGTCCTTAAGGTTAGCATGTAAATGTCCAAGACAATATTAAGCAATTATCTTTTTACTATTATCTTTTTTTTTTTTACAAATTTAGACTGAATTCTTCTACCTTCTAAGGATAGGTCTTTTGCGAAATCTTTTACATCTGAAAAGGTTTACTTTTGGAAATAAACTGGATTGGGGGAAAAAGCATACACAACTTTACAATGTAGCTTATTGCTGTCGTTACAAAAACCTTTTCAACATGACACGCAAAAGAATACACCCAGTTAATTTGACTGTTGTCTGTGTTTTAGAGGAGGTGCTTTGCTAACCACACCCAATGGCCCTGGATATCACATAATGATGCCATTTATTACCACCTTCAGATCAGTACAGGTAATACCAGTCTTATCTTCGATCTCTGAACTCTGACCTCTAACCCTGGATTCCACAACATGTCATTTATTACCACTTACAGATCAGCAAGATTACTGCCATTTCTCAAGTCTCTAAACGTTGATCTCTATCTCTGGATATAATATATTATCATGCCATTTGTTGCCATCAATAAAATTCTACAAACTATTTGTAAATTATAATGAATTTGAGACCTGCCCTCCTAATTGACTTAAAAATCTGTTTTAATGCCAAAAACTATGCCCACCCTTGCTTTAACTAACAATTAATCTCTCACCCTGAATACCAAATCATGCAGTTCTTTGTTTGTACCTAAATATACAAACTGTAATCCTTCACTTTGCTCCAGACCACTCTTCAAACAGATGAGGTGAAGAATGTGCCCTGTGGAACCAGGTAAAACCAGAATGCTTACATTTAAATGAAGAATTTCACATTTGTGTTAGTTCCTCACCCCCAAAAGTCTCCGGGACTGGTCACTATAGTTTGTATTTTTTTAAACAGCCATTTAAATGTTAACTAAACATCCGTAACAGTAATGGGGAGGTATGAACATAATAAAAGTCACTTAACATCACATATAGACTGTCGCCCAAAGACATCAGTGTCAGGAATCATTCTGTTCACACAGGCAGCTCTGTTTAATTCTACAACTGGTCTTATGGCCCATCACATCAGCTAATGCAACATTTTCCCACATTGACGGCGCAAGTCTTGTCAGTAAAAGACCAGTTAGTGGAAAAGGATGCACATTGGGCTATCTGTGTAAAGGTTGCTATAGTGATTCGGAACTGTATGTGTAAATATGAGTGGGTGTTTGTGGTATGGGGAGTAGTACATGCTGAGTGTGTGTGTGTTCTCTCTACAGTGGAGGAGTTATGATATACTTTGACCGTATTGAGGTGGTCAACATGCTGGTACCCTCAGCTGGTAAGGACATTAGACACCTCTGTGAAGCTTCTATTTTCCTCTGTCAGCCTCTCTGTTTCTCATTCACATCACATTTGCAGTCAACATATGAAGTTAAGAAAGATACATCAGAAATTCTATATAAACATCAATCAATCAAATGTATTTTATTTCACAACTAAGTTGTCACAACGTTTTTTTTTACAAACTCCCAGCCTGAACCCGACAGAGCACAACAAGTTGATACACGATGGCTAGGAAAAACTCTCTGATTGGTCGAATTTAGGGAAAACCCTAGAGGAACCACGCTCTGATGGCCAGTCCTCCTCTGGGTAAACTTATGAAAGTTAAAGAATTCTGAAATGCATTTTTGAATTGCAGATTGAAAGCTGAATCGGCTGCTCAGTCTGCAACACGACTTAGGAGGCCATGTCTGTTACATGTCTTTAGGGCCGGTTGGTCCCACAGTGTGGTCAGTACTAGGCACATGTCCTCCTTAATGGAAGCGGAAACTAGTCACAGGGAAAGGTTAGACACCCTAGTTCCCTATGTCCCAGGCACAAAAGTATAGCAGCATAAATCCTGAAACTAAGACGGGCAGGTTCAGGAAACTGTGGCCCTAAACGGGGTAAACTCTGGACAGGGCCCAACAAGCCAGAAAACATCCACCCACTTTAACAAGCATCAACCAAGGGACACCAGTCAACTGTAACCACTCTAGTCACACAGGTTTCTTTCTGTTTTATTTTTGTCTTATAATTTTCAAGTATCTTTGTTTTTCTCTCGGTATGGTAAAACATCTGTTTATCTTAACTAAACCACTAAAGTGTAAGCAAATCAAGTCAACATTACAAGATGCCCGCGCGCGCCAACATTTGAAATGCATGAAGGCAATTCCGATTCAGCTATCTACATTTTTTTTTTTTAAATCTTTCTCCTTTCTTCAGTGGTGGATACCGTAAAGAACTATACAGCAGATTATGACAAAACTCTCATTTTCAACAAGATTCATCATGAACTCAACCAATTCTGCAGTGTGCACACACTACAGGAGGTCTACATTGAGTTATTTGGTAAGCACTAGCACATACACATTATCGTTCATTAGTGTAGAAGCCAATTATAACCTTAGTGTCCCCTGGCTGTTGGTCTGTCAGACATCATTGATGAGAACCTGAAGATCGCTCTGCAGAAAGACCTCAACGCTATGGCACCTGGACTGACGATACAGGTACACACACACACACTTTAAACACAACACATTAAACTGGAAGTAGTGGGGCGAGTTTAGCAGGATGCAATGTTCTGGAATATTCTGTTAAAATGCACTGTTGAAATATCTGATGGCCATTTTGGATGTCTTAATGTTGAACGTGACCATGATTTTTAGACATCCTCTCTTACTTTCCAGGCTGTCCGCGTTACAAAGCCCAAAATCCCAGAGGCCATCCGAAGAAACTTTGAGCTCATGTGAGTGTTTTCTTTTTTTTTCTCTCTTTGTTCTCTCTTCTGTTTTCCTGTTGTACACTGATCCTTTCTGTCATTCCCATTGTGTATGTTTTATCATGTCTCTTTGTTCTTTTGTTGTCCTTGTCTTTCCTCACCTTCTCTATGTGTGCCTGTATAGGGAGGCTGAGAAGACTCGTCTGATGATAACAGTTCAGACTCAGAAGGTCGTGGAAAAAGAAGCAGAGACTGAGAGGAAGAAAGCCATCATCGGTAATCAATTTATCTCTCCCGCCCTTTATCTCTGTCTTTAAATAACATCTTAACACCATCCACTTTGTCTTTGCTCTCCTAGAGGCTCAGAAGGTGGCTGAGGTAGCACAAATCCATTTTCAGCAGAAGGTGATGGAGAAAGAGACTGAGAAGAGGATCTCCGAGATAGAGGGTGAGTCACTGTGTGTCTCACAAATCAATTGTAAAACGTGTCTGATATTAAAGGAATTTGACTGTACTACCAACATATATACTATCATAAGTGATTAGAGGACCTCGGCAGTTAACGTTCAGTTAATGTTTGGAATGGCTCAGATATTCACCATTTATGTGTTCTTGCTGGTCCGTCTAACAGTTTGCATTAACATGTATTATTTTCGTACTTGTAATAGACACTCTCAATGCTCAAATTCCACACTCTAACTTGCTAATACTATTTCCATATTTTGCGCGTAAGACGAGTAGACAGGTTGTGTTATTGTTTCAATTCAATCTTCAATCTGCTCTGTTTGCTTATGTTTTTCTTTATTCAAGGTCAACTGAGTTGAACCACCTTCAATAAATAAAATGAACCATGCATCTGTTTTAAAAAACATTCCAAAACTGATTCGGCAGAAATTGTAATGCCTACAAAAAGGCTGCTACCTCACAAATATATTGACTGCCTGTCAGTGTTGATTGTGTTATGCTGCTAATTTCATGGTTGTTTTATGCGAATGTTTACTATATTGTTAAAAATGTTTCTTAAAATGACTGCATCTTGTGTATGCCTGCCAATACCTACTTGTACAAGTTACAGCACTATACTCCCACAAACCTGCCTTGCTGTAAGCATTTTGCGTAATACGGTGGTATGATGGCAGGCCAAGTAATGCCAACATGTTAGGCAATATGTTTTTTTAGGACATTACTGCAACTTTGTGTTCATGCGCATAATACAATGTGCAGAATAGAACCTGTGCAGAATAGAACCTGTGCAGAATTAAAACTGTGCAGAATTAAAACTGTGCAGAATTAAAACTGTGCAGAATTAAAACTGTGCAGAAAAAAATATGTGCAGAATAAAATATGTGCAGCTTATTGCAGTTTTCCAATAAACACACCATGAACTGGTGATTTAGTGTTGGGGAACTTGTTAAGCACGCAGCACATGACTTCTGCATTGGCACAAAGCACTGTCTCGGTGACTGCCAAAGATATATGCCGTGTTGTGGTAGTGCGCTCATATTGCTGCATGGATGAACACAAACTGGTAGAGAGAGCTGTTCAGAATATGTGTTAGTTAAACAGTACTTGGTTTTACCTCACAATGTAGCCATATGTCAAGTTTTGCTTGGTGTGGTGTAATCATGTAGTTGAGGCAATATACTGAAATACTACTCAAATATTCCTTGACAGGTCTACACGCAAACGTTTTTGGTAACTTGAAGCCACAAGTTGCCTTTTCTGTCAATATACGTGTATATGTAGCTTCTCTGATTGTGGGTATGTTTATTTCAGACACTGCATTCCTTGCTAAAATGAGGGCCAGGGCTGATGCAGAGTATTACACAGCTTCTAAGCTAGCAGAAGCTAATATGGTAAGAGACTTCTGTATGTATGTGTATACATGTGTGTGTGTACACACACACACACAAACAAACTCACTGACATCATCATCTCTGCTCTCTTACACACTCAACAGTTGAAGTTAACCCCAGAGTATCTTGAGTTGATGAAGTACCAGGCAATTGCTGCGAACAGTAAGATCTACTTCGGCCAGGACATCCCCAATATGTTTGTTGAGGGACACAGTCCTTCCTCCACCCTGGACCCCGAGCCCCTGAAGGTCACCGAGAAGGCCAGACACTAAGAACCCCGAAATACATTTAAGAGTGACAAGAATGTGTTGATGTCTTAATTGTGTGAGCTGGGGGGGAAGGGTCGGTATTTGAGGGTTGTGGGGGGGTATTGGGGCGGCTCCAGGGATGGATCTTGCCACCGATGCCAATATTAGGACTGGGTTGATAGCCGGGCAAGAGACTTTGTCTCCTTGCTCTGTTTGTGAAGCTTTGCGCGGGTGAAGCTTTGGGTCATATACAACTTTTAGCTATGCTTGTTTTGAAATGTGTGTTTTGTAAAAATATGTTTTATGCAAGGTTAAGCATTGATTTGGGCCTTACTGTCTAGGAATTGGGTTTAGCTTAACTGGAATGTAATGAAGGTGACACTAATTATTGTGAACTAAAGTGGTTCTGATTTTAACTAAGGGGTAAGGTAATTTGTACTTGGTCTCTAGTCATCCTGTGTGCATGCATACGTGCGTTAGCCAGGTTAGCATGTGGGGTTCTTATAAAACCAGTGAGGTTATATTAGAACGTCAGGAGAATTAGAGACTGAAATATGGTAATTGTTCGGGATTAGAACTAAGAGTTGCAGAAGGCTGTTGTGTGTTTGTACTCTTGACGAAAGGGCTGCTGGGTAGTGTAGTCAATAGAATAGTTGTAGTTAGATGGGTTGTAGATCAGTTTGATGCTGCGATCAAAAAATGAACTGGAATCATTTTAAACGATATTATTCAGTTTGGTTAGTCTTAATTAATGCTCCAGGATCTGTTTCAACTGGGTGGCAGAAAGACACTATTTGTATTTTTATGCCTCAAGGATGGAAAGCAGGACTACTAATTAAAGGGGCTGTTTATAGTTGGCCTGGAAGTTCAAACACCATCAGTGTTTCCCCATTTTTGGTGTTGGACCCCAGGGGGTGTTTGGGCTACACAAACGGGGGTAATTGTAGACACGGGGGTACATGTGAAATGTTAACGTTTCCTAAAGGGTTCATGGCAGAGCAAGATCTGGTCGTAGACTGATAAAAGGTTGGGAACCACGACTTTGTAAGTCCTTCTAATGTCTGGGCAGCAATGTATAGTACACCTCTAACCCTGTTAGTTGTTTTTCATTTCACATTGTACATTTGTAAACATTTTCAGCATGGTTGCTGGCCCAGGTGTTGGTAGGATTAGTTTGTAGAAGAGAGGTAACGTTAGCTTTAGTGTTAACTCTCAGGAAAGCTTCAGGTGACTACTAATTTAACAATGCAGAGCCATACTGTAACTAATTTTTTTGTGTTTATATATCTATATATACAGACACACATATATATCATCCTCGACACAGGCTTACCGAGATACAGACTTCAGATAAGCTACTAGAGCTTTTCATTAGATTAACCACCACTACCAGTAAAACTACTCTGAAGGATTTCACCGCATATTTTACTGAGTTAGCCAGCTCACTTTTCATTAATGATCAAGGTATAGGCTAGTTCATGATTTTGGGTTTTATTAAGAAAATCTTTTAGCAATATTCTGGAAGGTTCATTAAGACAGTTATGTGCCAATCTAAAGTGTATACATTTTTTAAAAGTTGAATACATATTATTGGCAAAGTTAGCTGGCTAACTCCTTGAATCTTGCCCAGTGACATACAACCAAGCTGCTGTTTACTTGATTTCACCAATCCTCTTTATTTTAAGGCATCGGTGGTGGGATTTGAAAATGCAGGAAAGGGTGGAATATAATTTGTCATTGAAATAATTAACAAGTTTGTGTTACTTTTGTACAATCTTCATAATCTGAACAGGATTATTGTAAACGATTTATATGCAAAAAGTTTTCATGATGTTTTGACAATGTTCGATTTAATATGTAAAATAAAACCTATTTTGATACCACAATGTGTGTCTTTGTTTCAATGCTTTTGTGCCAAAGTGAATCCAAACCAGCACTTTCGCACAGTGTGCTGTATTGTCATGTGTTTTTTTAAATAATTCTGTGACTTCCAGTGTGGCAAGAGCCATAATTAAGTTGTCAACATTGTGTCTTCAATGATGCATTTCATGTTTTGCTTTAAAATGGTAAAAGAAGCAAGACATTTATATTAACATTTCTTCAGCTGTTTAAGGATGGACCCCCCAAGGGGACTCATTGAAACTATGCATAAAATGATCATTGATGTTGTCTCGTTAAGCCTAACATATAAATTATTGGTATCGATGGATAAAGCCACACTGGCATCTCATCTGAAGTTATCAGTTTGGGATTGCATTCTCGTGCACTTGGTAGCTTAAATTGATCAGAAGAATGGCTGGGATCTTCTTGTGTTCATATAGGTGCCTCGATATCACAGTGATTTCGTCAGCTGTCATTTTTAGCGAGGCTGCAGCTGGATTCCTTTCAATAGGCTGGCAGCAACTGCACCCATCTCACTGGATGCCTCTACTATTTAAAACTGCCACAATGGATACAACACATGTGAGAAGTGTAATCCTCTAGACAGCCAGCAGGGGCTGCTGTGTCACCATAGTAAACAAGTAACCCCAGTAAGGGTTGGGTCTTTTGACTGCTTGGGATATAATCACTTAATAGCGAATGCATTTCTGATTCTTTATAGGTACTTTCACACACTCCCTGTTCTGACCCATTTATCTGTATGTCTGTGAATTATCAATGCTATCAAATGTATCTTTTCCCAGAACTGTCAGAATATAAACACTTAGGGGGCTGAAAACAGTATGACTGCCGATAGATTCGGGACCTTTTGATATATTGATGTATCTCTTTTTTCCATTCATACTTTTAATTGTCCTATTTATTATCACTTAATTCCAGTAGTCTACCTAGTTAATCATGTAAAATGTAATTTGCCTTTTCTTCTTTTGTGAGTGTGCAATGTTTAATAATGCATTTCTTCCCACATCTTCCCAGCATTTTTTATTTAATATTTACCCACTTGCTTTGGCAATCTAACCCGATTTACCATGTCTTTCACCTACACAGGTTGGATTTGAATAATACCAGCGATTGCAACATTTAAACAGTTTTAACAATTTCCTATAATCATCTTATGCTAAGAGACAGCACATTTTAAAAACTGAATAGTTATCATAGTGAGGGTTTTTATAGTTGTATTTATTTATTCAGCAAAGTTCATTTGTTTCACATATGAAAACAAACTATGATCAATATATGCAAGTACATTCTCCCTATTTTTATTGAAATAAATTATAAAACATTTTAAGAAAACATTTTGATTGTGTAAATATTGCACTGTGAATATTGCATGGTTGAATTGAACTCTTTGATTCTTTCTGCCTCTGTGTTACCTGGTTCAATAACTGTGAATATCTCAACTCACCAAGCCACATCGTTCTCTTATCCTGAGCCTCTTTCAGTTCCTCTCACATTCCATTCCTGTGTGTGGTTAGCAATGACTGAGATGTGCGACTACCCTTATCACTCACCCAGACCAGAGCATTTTTTCTGGGAAGGTGTGACCTCTCTGAAATCTCCCTTCCTAACCTCCCCCCCTTCTAAGCTCTCAGTGGGTACCTTGATAACAGTCTGCTGGCCTTCACTCTCCCCCCATGCAGTCTGTATGCCTCCCCCAACCTTACCGCCATCAGATCCTACATTAGGGTTCAAGGGACGGCCGTTATTGGTGCTTTAACTGACTGGGGAAATATGTATACTGTTCAGAATGAGAAACCAGGGACACTATTTTCTAGTCATCTCATCTCATCTCATCTTCAACCGCTTATCCGGGGTCGGGTCGCGGGGGTAGCAGCTCTAGCAGGGGACCCCAAACTTCCCTTTCCCGGGCAACATTAGCCAGCTCTGACTGGGGAATCCCGAGGCGTTCCCAGGCCAGTGTGGAGATATAATCTCTCCACCTAGTCCTGGGTCTTCCCCGAGGTCTCCTCCCAGCTGGACGTGCCTGGAACACCTCTCTAGGGAGGCGCCCAGGTGGCATTCGTACAAGATGCCCGAACCACCTCAACTGGCTCCTTTCTATGCAAAGGAGCAGCGGCTCTACTCCGAGTTCCTCTCGGATGACTGAGCTTCTCACCCTATCCCTAAGGGAGAGGCCAGCCACCTTTCTGAGAAAACCCATTTCGGCCGCTTGTACCCGCGATCTCGTTCTTTCGGTCATGACCCAGCTTTCATGACCATAGGTGAGGGTAGGAACAAAGATTGACCGGTAGATCGAGAGCTTTGCCTTTCGGCTCAGCTCTCTTTTCGTCACAACGGTGCGGTGAAGCGAATGCAACACCGCCCCCGCTGCTCCGATCCTCCGACCAATCTCCCGCTCCATTGTTCCCTCACTCGCGAACAAGACCCCGAGGTACTTGAACTCCTTCACTTGGAGTAAGGACTCATTCCCTACCCGGAGTAGGCACTCCACCGGTTTCCTGCTGAGAGTCATGGCCTCAGATTTGGAGGTGCTAACCCTCATCCCAGCCGCTTCACACTCGGCTGCGAACCGATCCAGTGAGTGCTGAAGGTCACCGACCGATGAGGCCATCAGGACCACATCATCCGCAAAAAGCAGTGATGTGACCATCAGCCCACCGAACGGGAACCCCTCCCCCCCATGACTACGCCTTGATATCCTGTCCATGAATATTACAAACAGGATTGGTGACAAAGCGCAGCCTTGGCGGAGGCCAACCCCCACCTGGAACAAATCCGACTTACTGCCGAGGACACGGACACAGCTCATGCTTTGAGCGTACAGAGATTGGATGGCCCTGAGAAGAGACCCCCTCACCCCATACTCCCGCAGCACCTCCCACAAAATATCCCGGGGTACCCGGTCATACGCCTTCTCCAGATCCACAAAACACATGTAGACTGGATGGGCATACTCCCAGGCCCCCTCCAGGATCCTTGCGAGAGTAAAGAGCTGGTCCGTGGTTCCCCGGCCAGGACGAAAACCGCATTGTTCCTCTTCAATCTGAGGTTCGACTATTGGCCGAACCCTCCTTTCCAGCACTTTGGAGTACACTTTACCAGGAGGCTGAGGAGTGTGATACCTCTGTAATTGGCACACACTCTCTGGTCCCCCTTTTAAAGAGGGGAACCACCACCCCGGTCTGCCACTCCTCTGGCACTGTCCCAGACTTCCATGCAATGTTGAAAAGGCGTGTCAACCAAGACAGCCCTTCCCCACCCAAAGCTTTTAGCATTTCTGGACGAATCTCATCAGTCCCTGGGGCTTTGCCACTGTGGAGTTGTTTGACTACCTCAGCGACTTCCCCAGGGAAACTGACGATGACCCTCCATCAGCCTCCAGCTCTGCCTCTGTACTAGAGGGCGTGTAGGTCGGATTCAGGAGCTCCTCAAAATGCTCTTTCCAGCGCCCGATCACATCATCAGTTGAGGTCAACAGTGTCCCATCCTTACTGTACACAGCTTGGATGGTTCCCGTTTTCCCCTTCTGAGGTGCCGAACGGTTTTCCAGAAGCATTTTGGTGCCGACCGAAAGTCCTTCTCCATAGCTTCTCCAAACTTCTCCCACACTCGCTGCTTTGCCTCTGACACGGCAGCGGCTGCAGCCCTTCGGGCCTGTCGGTACCCTGCAACTGCCTCCGGAGTCCCCAGGGCTAGCATATCCCTGAAGGCCTCCTTCTTCAGTCGGACAGCTTCCCTGACCACCGTGGTCCACCACGGTGTTCTAGGGTTACCACCCCTTGAGGCACCTAGGACCTTGAGACCACAGCTCACCGCCGCAGCTTCAGCAATAGAAGCTTTGACCATTGCCCACTCAGCTTCAATGCCCCCAACCTCCACAGGGATGCCTGAAAAGCTCCGCCGGAGGTGTGAGTTGAAGATCTTTCGGACAGGGGCCTCCTCCAGACGTTCCCAGTTCACCCGCACTATCCGTTTGGGCTTACCTGGTCTGTCCAAAGTCTTTCCCCACCCTCTGATCCAACTCACTACCAGATGGTGATCAGTTGACAGCTCTGCCCCTCTCTTCACCCGAGTGTCCAAAACATGCGGCCTTAGATCAGCCGATACGATCACAAAATCGATCATTGACCTTCGGCCTAGGGTGCTCTGGTACCATGTACACTTATGCGCCTCCTTATGTTCGAACATGGTGTTTGTTATAGACAATCCATGACTAGCACAGAAGTCCAATAACAAACAACCGCTCGGGTTTAGATCAGGGAGGCCGTTCCTCCCAATCACGCCTCTCCAGGTGTCTCCATCGTTGCCCACATGTGCGTTGAAGTCTCCCAGCAGAATGATGGAGTCCCCTACTGGAGCCCTATATAGGACTCCTTCAGGGTCTCCAAGAAGGCTGAATACTCCGAACTGCTGTTTGGTGCATAAGCACAAACAACAGTCAGAGTTTTCCCCACCACCCTTAGGCGTAGGGAGGCAAACCTCTCATCCACCGGGGTAAACTCCAACACCGCCGTGCTCAGACGTGGGCTCGTGAGTATCCCCACACCAGCCCGCCGCCTCTCACCCTGGGCAACTCCAGAGAAGAACAGAGTCCAACCCCTATCCAGGAGTAAGGTTCCAGAGCCACGGTTGTGCGTAGAGGTAAGTCCCACCAGATCCAACTGGTATCGCTCCACCTCACGCACAAGTTCTGGCTCCTTCCCCCCCAGTGAGGTGACGTTCCACGTCCCCAAAGCAAGCTTCTGCCGCCCGGGTCTGATCCGTCGAGACCCCCCACCTTCACTGCCACCCATATGACAGCGCACCCGACCCCTGCGGTTGTTCCTGTGAGTGGTGGGCCCACAGGATGGAGAGGAGAGAGATGCCACGTATCTCGTTCGGGCTGTGCCCGGCCGGGCTCCGTGGCAAACCCGGCCACCAGACGCTCGCTTTCGAGCCCGCCGTCTGGGCCTGGCTCCAGACGAGGGCCCTGGGCTTCCTCCAGGCAGGGTCTCGCTCCTTTTTCCTCGATCTTTCATGGGGTCTTGGTGAACCATTCTTAGTCTGGCCCCTCGCCTGAGACCACTTTGCCTTGGGAAACCCTACCAGGAGCATGAAGCTCCAGACAACCCAGCCCTCAGGTTCATAGGGGCACACAAACCTCTCCACCACGTTAAGGTGATGATTCCCGGGGAGGTTCTAGTTCTATTTTCTATTTTCTAGTCGATCAGGCTATTGTTTAACTCAAACTCAAGTAACTCAAGTCATCACAACACATTATCAATACTGAGCCAGGTCAAACTGTGTGCAATTGTAACTCCCAATGCAGCACTGTAAATGCTGTTTTTCTTAGTAGCGGTGGAGACCATGAACTCTGATCCAGTCTGAGGGAACGATTTGGGGGGTCTAAGCCCTTCTTAAAATCTTGAATCATAGCTTTATCCTCCATTAACAGTTTTTTTTATATGAGGAGCAGAAATGGTGACGTGCAACAGTTCTTTCAGATTGAAAATGGTTTCTATCATGAACATAACTCAATTCAAACGTCAATTGACTCAAATACAGCTTTTTAATTGAGTCATTTGCACATGTCAGAAGAATTAGATCATATCTATACATTGTTTATTTTGACCTTCTAGACAACTTACAAAACAGATGACAATGAAAACTAGGGGACCAATGTTTAGTGTTTTACTAAGCAGCTTTAGAGGTCAGAGGTTGGGTTGCATGTGTATAATATACAGATGCAACAATAGACACACAAACCATAAAGTAAAACCATATAGTAAAACCATAAAGTAAAACCATATAGTAAAACCATAAAGTAAAACCAAATAGTACAAACAAAGTAAAACCATATAGTAAAACCATAAAGTAAAACCATATAGTAAAACCATAAAGTAAAACCAAATAGTACAAACAAAGTAAAACCATATAGTAAAACCAAATAGTACAAACATAAAGTTAAACCATATAGTAAAACCATATAGTAAAACCATAGTGCCGCTACCAGTCCACTAATTACAGTATGGATCCAAAGCACAATCAAGCTGCTTTTACACATGCAGCCTAAATCACATCCCCCCCATGCCAAAAAATCTCATTTTTAATAGAATATCATCATACGATTTTAAACAGAATAAAACAGTTTAAAACTTTAGAAACTTTTAGCTTTAGAAAATGTAGTCCTTGTATTAAGAAAAGTAGAAAGTGATAGAAAAACAAGCATGTAGTGTTTGTAAAAAAGTTGAATGTATTTGGTGTCTCTGTCATAGAGGTGAGGGAATCATTTGGGAGAAATGTTCGTAGTTATAACAAAATGGCATAAACCTACTATGAGAAACAGGTCCCAACTTCAACTTAATTGCATGATACAGATGAGACTTAATTTCTCGACAATTGAATGTGTGTGTGTGTCCTTTTGTTATACTCATAGGGCCACATGAACATTGTGAAACCTTAAACGTGTGGCACGTTAGCCCTAGTCTTGTATCTCTCCAGGTGTCGTGTTAGATCTTCTATCCTCATGTCCTTCAGCTGAACCAGATGCTCTAATCTGTTCACTTTGATCTGCAGGATCTTCACAAGAACATGCACACATTCAGAACCACAACCGCAATTACCAAACCTCATACTTAAACATACTCCATAAACATTTTAAAATGTATCACAACTTGTCCTTTTTTACCTGAAAAAGTCGGGAAACAAGTGGAGACATGCACCCACACAATGCAAACAAGTTTATGACAATGGCACACATGAGAGAAATTGGAAGCCTAGCATGGTCATGTAGCTCCTATCAAAGAAGGGATGTGTGAGGAGTATGTGTGATCCTGATGATTACATAACACAATGGTGATAAGAAGCCATGAGCGGAAACAAACCCTAAGCTGACTCACCGCACACGCACACACACACACACACATAGGAAGCATATTTGCTGACACAGAGTGACACACTCTCTCTTCCTCTGCGTTAGTGAGGAAGTGCCACTTGAGAGGCCAGCTAACACCTGTAACCCTGTCATACAGAGCGTGTGCGAGTGTGTGTGTGTGTGTGTGTGTGTGTTTGCGTGTACCTCCACAGTTTCTTGTAAAGCCAGTAGAGCTTGCTCCTTCTCTTCTAATACCAGACGAATGGTCGGGTCCACCTCAGGACCTAGAACAGTGCTACACACATATGAGCAAACACAAACACGTGGGCAAACACACACATGTGGGCAAACACAAATGTAAAGACATTCAAAGGAAATTGTGGCATTTGTGATTGCATCCAATTTGTTTGCCGTTGTGATACACATAGGCAGTAAAGCAGAGGTGGTTTGCCAAATAGAAATAACAAATTGTGTAACAATGAACTACAGGTTTCTGGTATCGTTGTTAGTCAGAACACAATGTCGAGTGCCTGGATACAGCACTTTGGCGTGGTATTTTGGCAATATACCACAAACCCTTATTGCATTATTACACAGTGCCTAATCTCTATCATGAACCAGTTACCAAAGCAACTAGAACAGTGACGTTTAGCCATCCCCATGGTTTCATATACCCCAGCTTTCAGACAATCAGCAATCAGCAAAGAATATAGTTCCTCCTCTAGACATTTAATGAGGACTACATATGGACATGCATCCATTCCATTTAGAGACTGTGTAGAAGCAGTACCTAGTCTTGTCTGATTGTCTGTGTGGATGCTTCGGCTCCACTTTCTTCACTTCCTGTCCGGGTTTCAGTTTGGGACGTGGCTCTGGGGGAGACAGAAGGAGAGACCCAAGTCTGCAGAAGTGGTGTTACCCTAAAAACTGAACAAACTTAAGGTCTGTCTATCCATGTGTCTGTCCCTCTGTCACACATCAGCTCCAGCTCACACTTCGCCTCTAAAGGCAACACCAGAAAACCCCTGAAATAGATTAATTTCCACTCTCAATATTTACATTTATAAGAGTGCGTGCGTTTCGACGTATTTAGCAATTCTTTAGCTTGGACCTGATTTTAAAGAACGCAGCCATGCCTGTTGCCAATGGCTGATTTGTCAGGACTGTCAGGCCACTTGTCTATCTAGGTATCTGTCAGTGTTTCTGTTAGTCTGTCAGTGTTTGTGTATTGTGTTAAACTTTACCGGTGACTGTCCATTTATTTATTACTATTATTATGTCTTTCTGTCTGTAAGACTGTCTGCCAGACGAAGTAGATAAAATACTAGAAATGTCTTGCTCTTGGCTCAGGATAGCCTAAACATCCTATAGTCTGGAATGAGGGAGGGTTAGAGGTTAGAGGTTAGGGGTTAGCTTACAGAAAATAAGACAGAGTTACATGTATTCTTCAAATGGTGACAGTGATGTTGTTTTTGGAACCTCCCACACATTCTCAGCCCTTTAAAGGACATTACTGACCATCGATGGCTCCAGACTCAGTTCTCTGTCTCTGTTCCCCTGTCTCTCTGTCAGACTTTCTTCAGCTTGACCGTGCCCTGACTCAGGAACCTCCTGTAAATAAGTCCTAACTAAAGATATTGCTTGCATCTGAGTCATCAGAGAAGTCAGACTAGACAACTATCCGTTAGTTTTCACTGCAGAGAGATACATCGGCTTGGCCCCCTGAGTAGGGAATTATAGTATATCAGGCGTCAGATGGTTCTGCATGAAAAATGAATCTGATTCTCTAATAGAAAAACCTGAACACATTTGAAGGTGATGTCATGGCAACACTAGCTAGCTAAGCCCATGGTATCCAATCAAAGCCAATTCTTCGGTACAAAGCGTTTTTTGAGAAGAATGAAAACATTCTATGTAATCACTTTCAAATAATACTATTTGTAATCTTGGCTTTTATGTAGGTCTGGCATTTAGATTTTGAGAAAAGGTAACCACACTCTGGTTTGTCTCCTTAGCAAGCATTCACAAAAAAATTGCGATGTTTCACCTCTGGGCATAAAAACATCTGTGGTTTCGGTACCTGTGGGAGGATTCTCTTGGTTCTTTGTGTTGTAGTAGTCCAGATCCTAGGAGACAAACCAACAAATAATTTTAAACTGCCTTAGTGCAGAACACTCTCTATAAATAAAGTATATTAAGGATAATTTATACCATGACTTAACAAGATGGTTAATAGAAAGACAGATGTATCTTGCTACCATATTAACCAAATGGGAAAAAACACATAGCACATCAGTTTGCAGAACGCACGCACGCACACGCACACGCACACACCAGTAATGCATCTTCATTGCGTTGCCTTCTCTTCTCATCAATCCTTTCTCTCAGTAAACAGAGGACAGGTTCTACTGCCCCAGCTGTGCTCATCACTATCCTCTTCACAGTCTCCTCTGGGACAAGTACGTTCAGCTTTGTGAACACTTTCCTGTAACATGAAAACATGCAGATTTTCACATTGTCTCTATAAGTAAGTTACGTTGAAGGTCGGATTGGGCAGGAAGAAGTTGTTTCTGGATCTCTGTCTTGGGAGAACTTTACTATAAATTGAGAGTAGCTCACATTATATATATATTATATATATATGCAAGTGTGTATGATATATGTGGTCCAAACACTTGCCTATTGAGAGTGCCCCAGTTGTTGAGTTTTTGCACAGTAGAGTTGGCTGGGCTGAAGTTGTGAAGCTCCACCAGTTTAGGAAAGAAATACTTCACGACCTCAGCAGCCATTACTAGAACAAGAGCCTATATAAATAACACTGGTAACATGTGTTTGTTACTAAACTTTGTTAAGTTTAATACAGGAAACTGACAACAGTACTACATTTTGAATTCATTATATATTATAACAACTAACTAGATAGATTAATTATTTATAAATTATTAGCCTTAGAATATTTTACTGATGTATTCACAGAACAATAGCTAATTGAGTCAAAGCATCTAGGCCAAATGGTTTGCGACACTCCTCTTTCCTACCTCCATCACTGAAATCTCTCGCTATATTTCTCTTTGGTCGGGACATGGGTATTTTATCTAGCCAAGCGAACAAGTCCTGCAATATTTCTTCGCTTAATTCCTTGTTCATTGTAAACACCATTCATCGGACAACTTTGCACTTCGGTTTGCAGCTACGCCGTTAGCTTGCCAGCTAGCTTCCACGACAGGTTGTTGATCTGGTTGCTAGGTAACCGTTAGCTTGCCAGCTAACTAGCTTCCACGAGAGGTTGTTGATCTGGTTCCTAGGTAACCAATATCCGAGTGTGGAAACAGAGGAAGAACAGTAGCGCGAATGCCCAAAACAAGAACATGGTAAAGTGTATTCTTTTTATTATTCTCACAGGTCTTCCATAGCATGTCTATTTTTGTCAAGTATTCATCAGGTAGGAAATTGTGCAAGGCAGAATGCAGACCAAAAAATATAAAAAGACATAAAAACTAGAACCGTACATAAATACCAAAAAAGTTCTCGTTATATATATTGACATCAACTAACTGACAGTAATCATGGAATGAGACTAATATTAGGGTGGCCAAGTGAAAAATTTAACAATGCTTTTTCCGAAAGGAACGTATATCGTTGTGTTCGTCTTGAAGACAGGTTTCATAATATTACCTTATATCCAAGCTGCTTGCCGTAGTTTTAAAGAAATCGCGAGAAAACAAGCCGATTTTAGGGTGCTTTTTCACCCTGGCTCTTCCTATCAATTCTATTGAGCGCTGTGGCACCAAAACTGCTTCAGAACACGGTCCCAATATTCTAAATCTAAGCGATTGTTACCTGTCACAATACCCATACTAGACCCATACTAGACAGTGAAATTAGCGAATCAACAACGCGCCGTATAGATGTGGGAACTACAGACATATAGCACAGTACCCAGAAATGGTCAGTAAGAGCAGTAACGGTGTTTGATTTGCTATCGGGGAGTTAGCGTAAAGGCTACGCCGTAATGCTCTTGGTATGCTTCTTAATTTTAATATCCCGTATGTTATCACAGTTACTCAGATTTTTGCTATGAAAGTTGTAGGCGTGTTTTTTTGGGGGCGGGGGGGTTGGGCATATAAAATACTTCTATAAATACCACTCGCCGACCTTCCATAACTTTCTTTATAATCATAACCATGCAATGCCAGCGATTTGCACCGTGCGTCCCCCGGCCATTCCGTGAGGCTTGGCGTGGGAGGGTATCGTCCAGAGGTTCCAGTGGTTGGTAGCCCAATATTTGCCGAATGTTTGTTTTTAAAAATGCTAAAATACGTTATTTTTTGACGAATAACATTTTTATGATCTTAATGTTTTCTCATCACAGTGTGTGTGTGTGTCATCGCAGACTCCAGGCTGAAAGGCATGGAGCATGCTTTTCCACACGCACACTTTTGGGTGCACCCTGGAACCACTCTGGAGAGTCCCACGTACCAGCAATTGTACCACTTTCGTGGTGTGAGTGGTCCATTGTTGCTGGTAATTCACATTGGAACGAACAACGTAGCTACCGGGGTTCTCCTTATGACATTATTAGGAGAATGAGGAAACTGATGATGAAAGTTAGGGAGGAGTATTTATATGAAGTAAGGTTTGCCATTTGCTCCATCCTGCCCCGGCCAATAGACGATGCAACCACAAAAAATATAGTTAGTGTAGTGGCTATTTAAATCCACAATGAATCGAAAACAAACAAATCGAATCATACAAACAGCCACTGGGGCACTTAAAGAATCTTGCGCAGGAAAATAAGTCCAATGTCCAAGCCAAACTTTGCGCTGATGCCGTGTTTATTTGCCATTTAAGCAAGCCGACGTTAGCCTCTCTTTCCCTGGTAAAAAACCAACAACCTTTCCCAGTGCCCACCTGTCCCAATTGTGACCGTCATTATATGGAATATGAAACAGGTGCACAAAACTATCAAAAAAAAGTCCCAACAAAAAATGCTCAAATTAACCAAAACAACATCGACATTATATATATATATTAAATCAATAAAATAATCATGCAACTTATCTAATATGAAACTAAATAAAGTAATTTAATTATTAACCAGGAAATAGCTCCAACATTCCGGCCCCTAATTGGGAAATGTGTAAACTCACAATTACTTTTATTCCTGTAACAGAGCTATTTTCAAGCTATGCCCTAACTAATACATAGATTCTTCTGATCTTCTTCCCATGGCTGTCTGAAAAAGAAACAAACAGTCGAGAAATAGAAGAGGAGAAAAAGAAAGAATATATGTCCATGATGCTACACTGTGGCCTCCAGAAGCAGACAGATCTTCGTTATAGGTCTCTCCAAAACACTAGTCTTAGTCTGGAGGAGCACAGAACGAACCAATCCATTGGAGTCTGACTTAGTACTCAGGACTCGGCCCATCATCCAGGATCCTCTTGGTGCCGTAGCAACAGCAATGATGATGATATCCCCCGGAATGAAACTTCTCCTTGATATAGTCCATTTTTGTCTTTCCTGCATTAGCAGTAAGTATTCAAACGTCCATCGTTTCCAAAACAGTTCAGCAATGTACTGTACCTGCTTCCATCTTCTCTTGATATACATGTCGCTCTTTACGAAGAGTCCTGGGGGGAACATGGGTTTTCCTTTTAGCAGAAGAATATGATTAGGTGTGAGGGCCTCAAGATCGTTGGGGTCATCGGAGACCTTAGCAATGGGTCTGTCGTTTAGTATGGCCTCTACCTCACAAAACAGTGTCTGCAGGCCTTCATCATCCAAGCCAAAGCCCCTTGGATCTTTGCATTATTCAACGCGGTAGGACTTTGCTTTAACTCTCTGTTTGCTCCAATGAAATTGGTGCCATTATCTGACCTTAGGCTGGACACTGGGCCTCTTCTACAAAGGAATCTCTGCAAAGCGTTAATGCAGGAATCCGTGTCTAAAGAGTATGCCACTTCCAGGTGTATGGCCCGACTGGTAAAACAGGGGAAAAGCACTCCATACCTCTTTATAAAGCTTCTTCCTCTTTTAACTTCTATGGGGCCGAAATAATCAACTCCCGCATCTGTAAAAGGAGCCTTGTCTGGCATAACCCTCTCTTCCGGTAAGTCTGCCATCTTCTGCTCTCCAAGTTTTCCTCTGTAACGTCTACATGTTGTACATTCTGCAATGATTTTCCTTGCGGCAGGGTTGGCATTGATTATCCAATATCTTTGTCGGAGCTTACTCAACATGTGGTTTCTCCCAGCGTGTCCTAGTTGTTGATGGATGTGCCGTAAAATCAGCTGGGAAACGTGCAAATCTTTAGAAAGGATAACGGGGTGTTTAATCTCTGATGGTAACGCAGACCTGTGTAAGCGACCCCCAACTCTGAGAATGCCGTCTTCCAATATTGGATCCAACTTGTACAATGAACTGTCCATAGAAACGTTAACTGAGTTATTCTTTAGGGCGGCAATTTCACTCCTAAACCTGTGGTTTTGAATGAACCGAAGTATGGCCTCCTCTGCCTCCTCATAACTTCCTGAAGTCAAGGATTTCCCTCCAAGCGTGGCTTTAAAGCTCTGAAGTTTCTTGTCAACCTTGCTGCCTCCTACGTCGCTGTCGCTTTCCGTAGATTTGAACTCCTTTCTCCTTTGGCTTAGGAGCAAGAGAACCTCTTTAAGCTGGAGAAACCAGGCAACGGCTGTTCTAAGCTTCCTCCAAGATGAGAAATAATTAAGGAGATAGCCTGTGGGATCTTCTAAGTGCTTGACAATTGCATTCACAGCTACTTCTCTTTTAACCTCCGGGTCCTCAGATGGAATGGCTGTATCCACCTTAGTAAGTGGCCACTCATTCTCTGGCAAAGAGAGGAACTCTGGACCCTTTATCCATCTCTGGTGTGAGAGAAATTCCTCTGCTCTTAATCCACGAGAAGCTTCGTCGGCAGGATTGGTCTTAGAGCTCACATACTTCCACTGGTCAACATCTGTGGCTTCTCTAATAACCGAAACCCTGTTTGCCACAAAGGTGTGGAAACGTCTAGTTTCATTACAGATATACTTGAGAACGGTGGTGCTATCTGTCCAAAACACTGACCTCTTCAGTGGCCACCGTAACTCCCTCTGAAGCATCCGGTCCATTCGGACAGCCAGAACTGCTGCTGCGAGCTCCAGACGAGGAATGGTAACTTGCTTCAGGGGCGTAACTCTAGTTTTTCCCACAAGAAATTAAACGTGTACTCTGTTGTCATCTTTCAGTCTCAGATACGACACCGTACCATATCCAACTTGACTGGCATCTGCAAAGTTATGAATTTGTGCTGTTACAGATGTTCCAAAATCAGAAGGTTTAATACAGCGATCCACCTGGAATCCAATCATCTTTTGGAGATCCGTTAGCCAGTCTGACCACTGTTTAGAGAAGGAAGGTGGTATTTGCTCGTCCCACATTAAGTTTCTTCTACAGAGCTCCTGTAACATTAACTTAGCTGGCATGATGAAAGGACCCAAAAACCCTAATGGATCGTACAGTGAGCTGAACACCGACAAAATACCTCTCCTGGTATGCGGCCGTTCCTGTACCGAAGTCCTAAACCTAAAACCAACACACCACTGCAGACCAAGCGCTCTTTCCATAGGGAGCTGGTCCGTGTCTAAATCCAGTTCTTTTGTCTCTGTTGCTCTAAGGTCACTTGGGATTGAAGCCAACACCGAGCGGCTATTAGTCACCCATTTTCTGAGGCTAAATCCACCTTTGTCACAGAGTGCAGGCAAGTCCTTCGCAATTTGAATTGCATCTCTTTCTGAGGGTATGGACTTCAGTCGTCCACATAAAAGTTATGACGAACTGTACTGATCACTTCATCCGGAAAATCCAACGCATTGTCCTCTGCAGTTCTTCTCAAGGCATAATTTGCACAACTTGGAGACGATACCGCCCCAATCAAGTGGACCTTCATTCGATGTTCCACTGGTTCTTTATCAGTGTTGCCCTTAGGCCACCAAAGAAAGCGAAGAAAGTTCATGTGTTTATCAGGCACCTGTACTTGGTAAAACATGGCATGGATGTCAGACATGACGGCCACAGGCTCTTTCCTGAACCGAATGAGGACCCCCACAAGGGAGTTAGTGAGATCCGGACCCTGCAAGAGCTGACAGTTTAGTGATGTTCCTTTGTATGTAGCTCCACAGTCAAACACGACCCTCAGCCTGCCCTTAGTTGGGTGATGTACTCCGTGATGGGGGATGTACCAAACTTTTCCATCCGCTTGTTCCAGTTGGTCCACTGGTACCACTTGGGCATAACCCTGAACCAACATATCACTGATAAATGAGGTGTACTCCTCCTTAAACTTATCGTTCCTCTCAAACTTCCTTTTCAAACCTTGGAGGCGCTGTTCAGCAACACAGCGATTATTTGGTAAGACAGGATCCTTTTCTCTAAAAGGTAAGTCAATGCAATAATGTCCGTTCTTCAGTTCCGTGGTACTACTCACAATCTTCATGAATTTAACATCTTCTCTTGACATCTCCAATTGTTCCTCGGAGGTTCTTTCATTAAAATCATGGTTATATTGTTTAATGAGCATTTCCTCCAGATACTCCACCGAAATGCGATTGGTTGTAACAACAGAGCAGCCAGTCTTTACTCCATTGCTGCTTCCGCCTCGAAGTGGTCCATTAATTACCCAGCCAACTCTTGTTCGAACTGCATATGGTCCTTCACCTTGACTATTAATAACCTCCCAGGGTTCCATCACTTTTGATGCATCAGTTCCAATGAGCAGGTCAACATTTGAATCCACATCATGAAAGTTTATGTTCCTCAAGTAAGGCCATTTAGCCACATCCTCTCGTCGTGGAATGTTCAACCTTGACACGGGCATCATCTTTTGAGTTAAAACCCTAGGCAACTCAATGAAATCATTTGTATCCATGCCAGACACTTCCAAGCCAGACAAAACATTAGTATTCACAATCTTCTTTTGACCCATTGTCCTTAATAAAATGTTTGCTGGCTTTCCTCTTAAACCTAGTCTCCTGGCCAAATCAACAGTGCAGAAAGTACCTGAACTCCCAGGATCCAGAAATGCGTAAGTCTGCACAACTGTATTACTCATCTGGGTTTTAACCTGAACTGCAACAATTGAGAAGACGGCGTCATCCTCTTCGCCGGCCCCTATGTGACCACATGTCTGTTGTCCAGTTGACACACTTAGCGGAAGGCTCACGGACTCCTGAGCTTCTTTGAATGATGTACCCTTTCCCTCGATGTGAAGGACTGATGGGTGCTTCAAGTGACACACTGTACATTCCAAACGACTCCTACAGTCTTTGCTTGTGTGACCAACTTTTAAGCAACCAAAACAAATTCCATTTTCCTTTATGAAACGTATCTTGTCCCGGTGCATCTTCTCCTTAAACCGGTAGCATCTATCCAGAGTGTGATGGTTCTCTTGACAGAACAAACAGTCTTTCAGATTCCCTTGGGCAGGGGAGGACTTCATCCTATTCTCCCTGTAGACCTTATCTCCTTCTTTTACTGAACTGACGCTGGTTGCAAATGTGCTTCCCGTTCTTCTCTGCTTTGCATAACCAGAGATGGAGGCTTTAGTATAACGGGTGGATGGACAGTCCTGTATATTACCAAACAGCGGGTCAGAGACAACTTTTACTTGTTTTTCAACAAAGGTCACAATGTCAGTAAATACAGCTCTGTGTCCACTTTGCTCCTGCAGATCACATGCAACACTTCTCCATTTTTCCCTTAGCTTATAGGGCAATTTCATCACAATGCTTCTGAGGTTGGATGGCATGTCCAACTCCTTCATATACATGATTTGCTGTGTTAAATTGGCACAACCTCGAAGAAACAGAGAGAACGACTGTAGTGATTTTACATCCTCTGTCTTAATGAGAGGCCATGTAAGAATTTTGTCCATATAAGCGGAGGCAATTTGGTGCTCATTGCCAAAATGTTCTGCCAGAAGAGATTTAGCTCTTTGGTATCCCTGCTGAGGAGACAAGTGCTGACAACTTTTCACCAAGTCCCTTGTCTGACCCCTGGTGTACTGCTCTAGAAAGCTCAAGCAATCACTCATATTATCAGTCTTTTCTTCTACACAGTTTTCAAAAGCTCCAATAAAGGTTCGAAACTGAAGAGGGTCACCGTCGAACACGGGAATACTTCTCATTGGCAGAGCAGATGCTAAATTCTGCTGAACCAGCAGTGTAGTAATATCATTTTGTCGTTGCATAATGCTCACAATATCATTCTGGGTGGCATCATTGCGTGCTGAGTTAGGATAGGTTTGCCGTCCTGTAGGTGGAGTATAATGAACCATTGGTGTCCTTTGTGTTTGGGTGTCACTTGTTGCCAGTCCGGTGTCCGATTGTCTCATTTCCACCCTCTTAGGCCTGGTTATCTGAGCCTGTGACTCAGGATGAGAGTCACTGTGAATATTCCTTATGTCACGGTGGTCTGGAGTGAACTGATGAGCGTACGGATTCAGGCGGCCTATCCTTTGCTTGTTCCTTGAATGATAGGAATTCATTCCATCAGACCCTTTAGAACCACACTTTGAATTAATTTCCATCACGCGAAGCTTAGCATTGGTTGCGGCAAGGTCAGCTTCCAGAGCCAATTGTTCCTTTTCCTTCCTTAATTCCTCTTCTTTGGCTTCTATCATGTGTTTCCTTTTTAATGCCGTCATGCGTTCCATAAGTGCTGCCTTATCAGCTTCAGCTTTAATCCTAGCAGATGAAGTTGCTGACGCTCTTGACACTTGAGAATGCAATCTGGAATTACCATCCTTTAAGGATGAGATGTTAGATGCACTGTCTTCAGGATTAATCCCGTCAGAAATTCCACTTCGGTTGTCAGGATGTTCAGCCTCCCTGACAATGGATTGTACATATGGATGAGCACACTCAGACAACCAGCTTTTTACTTCATAGGTGAATTCATTGAACATTGTCATTTTTGCATGAAAATAGTCATTTTGTCTTTTAACTTCACCTTCTGGCAAATTCAAATTCAAGAAGGATTCATGCATGTCATTAGCTTCCTCATAACACTTAATGTGCTTGCCCAACTGAGATTGCACAGCATTCACATTGTCCGTGGACTCCATCAAACCACGTATTTGTTCCATATACCTCTTAGCCTGCTTGCATTTTAAAGACCTTTTTTCTTGGCACGACCGTGCATAAAATGCCAACCCTTTTTCAGTGAACTTGACGCCCCGTTTTGCAGAATCAGTAGGTGGAACGTCACTCCTCACTTTTGATGTGCAAGATTGTTGCGACATTGTTTCCTTTCTCAAATCCCTTTTAAGTACAGCTCAATTTTCACACATATTGTTTCCCGTAGCACAAAGAAACATCATTTGTTGCATTAGGTTGCTTCACTGACGTGGCTTTTTATGAATGAATAACGTAAATGTCTCTTTTTAGGTGTTGCGCAACCGCCACACATCCTCCAAGCCAAACCTTTTAGGACTTGTAATATTCAGTAATAAGTAATAAGATATAGCAGTTTAGCGGGCTTCCATGTCAGCACACACTAGACAAGAAAACGTGGGTCTGATCTGGAAATATTTTTTATTAAAAGAGCTTCTGAAATTACAGTTATGCCAATATGTGCCGGAGTGGTTTCCAATCTGCCATCTGGAAGTCAAGGCAACCTCAGTAGTCCGAGTCAGAACATTTTATTTTATACATATCTGATTTTGGTTCAGCACTAAACTATATTTATTCTTAGCTCTTACCCTGGCCCATGGATTTCGCTTATTAAATAGGAATACATGAATAGAAATATAATTAATAAAAAACAATGTACATTCAAGTAAACAATCCTTTAATCTAAAATGAATTTAAAAATGTAAAGGTGTAAACTGATTGATCCAGATTGATCGTAAAAAACATGTGGGCACTGTAAATGTGAAAGCCAACAATATGGTGACATTCCCATACAACCAATCAGAAGGCAAGATAAAGCTATCAACATAACACAATAACTATATCTTGTCGTTTAAGATCAGCAATTGGGATTGGCTCAAAACCCCAGGCTTTAGAGCTCGATTCGAACTTAGTGACTCATACAACGCTTGAACATTATTCATGTTTCCAGTCCATCCAAGTCTAGGTCACAAGGCAACAGTGTGTTCTAGCGGTTTCCTGATTAAAAAACAGACAGTGCTGCTTTGTTTTACCATACCAAACATTGCAGTGATTTGAGAACATAACAGTAAATAGATGGCACATGCTTAAGGCAATGTTTCTTCTTGTCTCTCCTAAAGATATGAGAAGAAGATGCATTTAGTCAATGAGTCCTCTCTCATTGGGTAGAATGTAATGTCTTTGGAGTAGGCGTGAAATCACTCACTGGGTAGAATGTAATGTCTTTGGAGTAGGTGTGTATTCTCTCATTGGGTAGAATGTAATCTCTTTGGAGTAGGCGTGTAATCTCTCATTGGGTAGAATGTAATATCTTTGGAGTAGGCGTGTAATCTCTTATTGGGTAGAATGTAATATCTTTGGAGTAGGCGTGTAATCTCTCATTGGGTGGAATGTAATATCTTTGGAGTAGGCGTGTAATCTCTCATTGGGTAGAATGTAATATCTTTGGAGTAGGCGTGTAATCTCTCATTGGGTAGAATGTAATATCTTTGGAGTAGGTGTGTAATCTCTCATTGGGTAGAATGTTATCTCTGTTTAGTAGTTGGTTTTATCCTCGTCATCAGGGTCTGCTAGTGGGTTTCAGGACAATATTTGGTCCCCTCGATTTCTAAAGGTTAAATACAAATGTGTTAATCCACGCACACACACACATGCTGGGTATAATATCCTGACTCATTGATAACTCCCAAATATACTTCAGTGCCACTTAATGCTAATATCATCATTACAATGACTGGTTGCTCTAAATGCCAGGGCCACATGTAGTGCTTTTGTATCGGGTGGCAAGTTGGCCTTGTTTGGACCACGACAATGTGCAGATGTGGTTGCAGATGATTTTTTCAAATCAGTAATGTGATTTTTATCGGGATACCCACCTGATGTGGCTGTTTCCATAGAGACTGTATCAAGGTGGGCTTCGCGGGCAGAACCTGGCAATTTACCTCGGCTACCGCCTATGACAAACCAATCGTAGAAGAAGAACATAATTAAAATAGCATCAACAAAAGGTGTGTGCGTGGTTGTTGATGTGCCCATGGAGCGGTCTGACTGTACCAGTTTCTTGCTGAGATTTGGTAAGGGTACCGATGGAGGTTGGGGTTTAGCCTGAAGAAAAAAGACAGTTTTAATTAAAGTTTTCATCTGTATAAAATAGGGTGTAGTGCAGTCTCTAAGCTTAATTTACTGTCTGAATAGTTTTCTAAAATATAACCCTGGTACAAGTCCTCACCATTACATGTGTTGCCTTGCTTGGGGCAGCAGGTGGAGGCATGGGTGGCTTAGGAATCTAGAGGGAAACATGAATTCATGTTATATCTGTAACAAATGCAAGACAGACAAAAGTGAAGTGATTTGCTGCTTGTAGTGATGGACAGGTAGGTCATGTTTTTATGTTTGGTTGAGGTAATGCAGAAGGTGAAGTAATTGGATGCTGTGAGAAAGAGGCTTTAAGGTTAAAGCTAGAAACCTTAATAGAAACAGGAACCACATCGTCGACCTAAAAATCAATTGGTATATACAGTATCTAACAAAAGTGAGTACACCCCTCACATTTTTGTAAATATTTGATTATATTTTTTCATGTGACAGCACTTTGTAACTACAATGTAAAGTAGTGAGTGTACAGCTTGTATAACAGTGTACATTTTTTAATCCCCTCAAAAGAACTCAACACACAGCAATAAATGTCTTAACCGCTGGCAACAAAAATGAGTACACCCCTAAGTGAAAATGTCAAAATTTGGCCTGACGTGTCAATAATCTGTGTGGAAACCATTATTTACCAGCACTGCCTTAACCTTCTTGGGCATGGAGTTCTGTGAATTTGTATTGAATACGTCGAGTTATTCGGATTTTGACAGAAAATTGGTGAGAGTCCCAGGTGGCTGATTAAGGAATACTCACCTGTGGAGCTGATCTGCTAAGCAGCAAAGAGACATTAAGAGGCTGGAAGACCTGACTAGAAGTGGGCGGGATGGCCTGGGGGAGGGGTTTGCAGCGCTGTGTGGCTGTCGACGTCACAAAGGTGGGCATGCTGATGTGTAGAGGTCCAGACCGAGGGCTGCCCTGGACACTGCTTGACTGAAAGAGTGGGTTGGACTGGCCCGAAGTAGAGACGATGGGCCTTCAACAGACACACATGCACAGCTGCAATCAATGTCATCGATCAACAAAGTTCTAACTTAAAGAGATGTTCTAGGGGCCGATGTCATTAAAGATAGGAGAAATAGTTAGATAGTAGAGCATGTGGCTTACAATTTCAAAGTAGAAGAAATGTGTAAACTCACTGCTAATGTAATGAATGACTAACATAGAGAGTGTGTGTTGTTCTTACACTTTAGACTGACTGTTTCTCTGCCTGTGCTTCCTGCAGTACAGCAGACTTCCAATGAGCAGGCTGGTCAGTAGCAATGATAGCACTACTAAAGACACACTGACGACACCATTTCTACCTGCTCACAGACACACACACACACACACATTATGGGTTAATTCATGACCACCTGACTGCAGTGTACAGACTGACTACAGTGTCCAGACTGACTGCAGTGTACAGACTGACTACAGTGTCCAGACTGACTACAGTGTCCAGACTGACTGCAGTGTCCAGACTGACTGCAGTGTACAGACTGACTACAGTGTCCAGACTGACGGCAGTGTCCAGACTGACTGCAGTGTACAGACTGACTACAGTGTCCAGACTGACTGCAGTGTCCAGACTGACTGCAGTGTCCAGACTGACTGCAGTGTACAGACTGACTGCAGTGTACAGACTGAATGCAGTGTACAGACTGAATGCAGTGTACAGACTGAATCATCAGATCAGATTACAGCCACGGAACATAACAGGCTATCTAGAACTTCAGAGTACAGTTGTGCACCCATAAAGTACTTGCACACACACAAGTAAACACAATCAAACAATACATTGGGGCAAACATGTTTTACTAAACCTAACCAAATGTTTAAAAAAAAACAATCACTAAAACCAACACACATTACCTGCAAGTGCCATAAGTTCGGTATCACAGTAGGGTGGTGCCCAGCCAGGGTCACAATGACACTGCCTCTCATGGTTACAGACCTATAAGAGATCAGATCACTTAATGACCAATCACAGACCAGCTAGTCAGCTACTGACCAATGACACAACTATTTGGAGGAACCCAGAACAATCTGGCACCAAGACATTAGCAGCAGATCCCTGAAGGTTTCCTGTGGTATCTGGCACCAAGTCATTAGCAGCAAATCCTTCAAGTCCTGTAAGTTGTAAGGTTGAGCCACTGTAGATCGGACTTGTTGGTCCAGAACATCCCACAGAACCTTAATTGGATTGAGTTCTGCGGACAACACCATGAACTCTTCATCATTCCTAAATAATGTGTGCTGTGTGGCAGGGTGCGTTTTCCTGGGGTCATCACTATCCCAGGTGAACAGTGCACACGTACACGGCTGTCCACGTGTTTTAAACACAACAGGACTCATCAAACCAGCGTCATTGCCCATTGTAGGCGCTTTGATGGTAAACCCTGTCGCCATTTGTCCTTCCTCAGACTGATGTCAGTAGGTTCTCACCCAGTTTTTATAAACATATGTAGCTTAGAAATAGCTTCAAAACAGATTAAAGACAGACTCTGTGAATTTAACTAAAAGATTGTATGTCTCACTCCACGATTGTTGCACTTGGCAGCGCAGTCTTTTGGTCCATACACCTTGATGTCTTGGCAACGCTCATCAAAGCACACCTGAAGGGGCAAGGTCAGAGGTGAGAGGTCATAGGTGAGAGGTCAGAGATGAAACATCGCAGGCAGCCGAATGGGTAAATTTCTGGATGAACAATACATTTAGGACTATCAAGGCATTCATTGACAGATATTGATGACATGATTGGTTGAATGTTTGGTTGATTAACCCTCTGCAGTTTGCCATAGGTGCCAAAAATATCAACATGGGCCTCCACTACATCCTTCAACACCTTTATAAACCAAAGGATACTGTTCATGGACTTTAGCTCTGCATTCAACATCATCATCTGAGAACTACTGGGATGTAAGACAACCTTTCCCAGCTGAACACAACCAGTTCCATCTGTATGTAATCACTCAACACTGGAGCACCACAGAGATGTGTGCTCTCAACCCTCCTATAATCGCTCTTGATTATAGGAGAGGTATTTACTAAATTGCTGTCCTCTACTGCCCCCCAAACTCTCCCTGCACGTTGATAGATGCGCATACAGGAAATGTCAATCTGTATATACCTGTATTTAACTATATATTATAGATTGATTATAGATTGGTTGATAGACAGATTAATCTCACCATGTTGTTTCCACACTTGGTTCCAGTAGGCACCTTTCCTAGGTCTTCTGTTTGGGCCTTAGGGTCCATAGTTGCAACATTACAGATGACACCTTGCGACAAGGTGATGACAGACTTCCTCTCTGTGACAGGAAACTCCCGCCCCCCCAAGCAGAACAACGTTCCACACCTCATGTCCCTGAAACAGGATATTACAGCTGAGAATTTACAACATAAGAATAAATACACAAACGTATTCACAGCTTCAGAAGACAGAATTACTTTTCTTTTATTTGAGATATTTCAATATATACTGAAAACTAGCCATTATTTATTTTAATGTAGAGTATGTTTGTTTTTCTTGACGTACTGTGGAGAACAGGTCTGCAGTCCATAAAGCGTCCTACCACACCGTCCATCACGAAAGTTCTGCTGGAAACAAGAGTTTGCAGCCACCACAGCACCTAAACAAAACACACAGAGGACTTTGGTGAGTGTTTGTGTAATGTGTCTCGGAGGGTGTGTTTGTGCTGGCGATTGTGTGTGTTCACCTGGTCCCCATAGTCTTTTGCAGTGCAGTGTGTGTGAAGGACACTGGCCGTTGTAGCAGTACCCATTACTATTGTCACATGGTTGTCCATTGAGTGTGTGAGCGTCAGGGGGGCAGACGGGGGACAGGCCAGAGCAATGTTCAGTCAGATCACAGTCTCCAACACTGGGCCTACACACAGCACCCACCTGACTCAACTGTAGGGGAGAGTAAGGGTAAAACAACTGTATCTGTGTCTGTCTTAGTGGGTGTTAAGTGTGTGTGTGTGTTACCTGGCAGTTGTGGCAGCAGTCTCCCTGTGCACATTGAGCCCCCGTGGTCAGTGTGCACGTGCTGGCATTACAGCAGGGGTTACTGCAATCCTGACCAACAAAGCAGACAGATCTATACTTGTTTTCTGTCACATTTTCCCCTAAAATGTGTAGGTTTATTCGACTGGGTATCTTATTTTTTTTACCTCTACTGTTCCACAATCACACTCTTCTCCGGACTCTAAGAAAGCGTTCCCACAATGCGGTCCGCCATAAATACGCTCCACCTGGGGCGTGTCCAACAGACAGGATGGGTTTACGTCTTCCAGGAATCTGCTGAGCTGGTCCACACTACAACTGCTGAACATACTGGGATAAAGCTGGCTGGACCCAGAGAGGTGAGTGAGATAGTGAGTAATGCTTTTAAATCTTAAGTGCCATTTGTTTTCTTGTTGTTGCTGTATTTTTAATCGGGGGGGGGGTAGACTGACCCAATGCTCTCAGCCATGACGCAGCTCCGGCCAGAACCCCTAGTTGAGCAGCTACAGAGGAACGCGTCGTCGTGGGCCATTCCCAGGTTGTGTCCCATCTCATGGGCGATGGTGGAGGCCACGCCCACTGGGTGGGCACTGTGGTCCTGAGGGGAGGGGGAAGGAGAAGGAATTGGTATCTTGTCCTTCAAGGACGGAACTTTAAGTCCACTCATGGTGAAGATGTACAGACGTGATAAATTAAATGAGAAATATAACCCCCACCTGGTTGACGCCCCCAGACTTAGAAGTACACATAGCAGAAGAGGTTGCCAAGCCAACCGTCGTACCCAGAAAGTCTACAGCTCTAGGTAGAGTGGAGGATGAAGCACAACATTACAATCTGAGCATTGTAGCCATGACACTGCACTATGCTTCATCTGAGTGAAAATAGGAATCTGATGGCAGGGCTGGAGAGATCCCATGTGGCTCAAATAGGAAAGAATTACCTGTGGCATCGACTGGTTCGGTCATCTAAACTGCAATCGCCATAGCACACAAATACACAAATGTATGCTGCCATACTATTGCTCTTTTACATACATAAAATGTAATCGCTAACATGGCTAAAGAACATTTAAGAAGAAGAATCTGAATGTTAACACTTCCAGCCACTACAACTGTAAAAATGTTCATCTTAAAATGCCTTCAGTTTAGTCCCTGTCTTACGTGACAAGCTGGGCATTGTCGTGGGCTGTTCTTCGTAGAAGGTTGTCCTGCCGCCATTGGAGGAAGCTTGTGAGCGTGTCGTCAGGTGATCCACTAACAATGATCAGATCTCTATAAGACCACATCTCCAGGCCAACCAGCATCACACGAATACCGAGAGGCCGGTACACCTAGAATACACGCAGACAACATTATTATCTCGAAATGGGGATACCACAGTTCATAACCCTTAAATAAATCAAACTTCTACTCACTGTGAACCTTACCCAAACCCAAATCAGAATAATCTAGCATTAATGCCTCAACTTAAACTTGAACACCTTCAAACAAATTATCAATGCCTAACAAAAAATTCCCCTAACCCAAATAATAACATTTGCCTTAAACCTAACCTTAAAGGACAGAAAACAAATTGTGTAACCAGTCGGAGGAGATTTTTGTCCCTCTTATATTTTCATAAACAGAAACTGTTACATCACGAGCGTACCTTATCTACATGGTTGGCCACTTCAAGCATCCTGGCTTCTACCAATCTGCTACTGCCAAACTTCCTGTACTGAAATGAAGAGTTGAATTTAATTCTTGAGCAATTGACTGCTTCGATATTTTGTAGACATACAGCTAGCAGACAGATTCTTAATCAACCAACATGCTGAGGGAGTCTTACCTCTGAGTTGTCTACCACCAAGACCATCTCCACAACTCTCTGTACACCTGGCTGTCCGCTCTGCCTCTGCCTCTTCTGAATATAGCAGAGAGTTGGGATGTCAGATGTTATGTTTACATTCGAACCACTTTACTTTTGCATTTACTTCGCAATCATCCCAACAGGTTGGTGTCCTGTGTGTGTGTGTGTGTGTGAGATACGCTACATGTGTTTTGCAGTGGCACGTTACCAGGCTGCTGTGTTGGAACAATCCGGATGGGCCGTGGTCGTAAAATGTGTCATTGCCAGTAGAACAGGTACTCCTTTTTTGTCTCAAGTGCTCCTGTCTGTACACAGCAACAAGCCCCTCCCCCTCTGTCCCAGTGCCCTCTAATGGCTCGATCAGGAAAACCTTCTCTTCTGCTCGCACAAAGCCCCTATAGAAAAGGAACACTTTAGTCGATGTGAAGAGTTAGAATTCATAGGTGATTCACAGGTGATTAGGTTTCAATTTTCACAGCTTTGGGAAATTGATTAGGCTGGCTGTCACAGCCTGGTCTAGTCAACATATTTTTAAGCATTTTTTCCATCATGATTTAGAACAATAAAATATAATTATTAATTACTATGACAATCCTGTGTGGGAAGTGTAGTAGACATCTTCTGAGATCTCATATAGGATGATCTTATATGATATATTACGTCAACAAATCCCATCAAAATTACTTATTTGCTCCTGTTCCGGGACCCAAGTCTAATGACCTCCTCTGCACTCTGTTGTGTTGTGTTGAGTGTTGTGTGTCATGTCAACCAGGCTAACAATAAATAACAATAACTCTTAGATCTAGAATTGATATTATTGTCTGATTGTACACTGATTGTTTTCATAACCAAGATCCCACTTTGACATATCCCACACGTCTTCAGTTCTAGTGGTTGTTAAAGTGTTTTTCTCAAGCTTCACTTTTAAACTTGAGATTTCATGGCCGAGGTATGAAAATAATTATACTCATAGATGATGTACATATAAATAACATCATACATCCTGTCATGAGAGAGGTTTAAAATTGGAAGTCCCAGATTTCATCTTTAGGATCCTGCAGTGAGCCTCCACCAAATGTTTGAACTATGGATCACACTGTCTCAATCGTACAATTCCAAATACCACTGACCTCATCCCAGAGCACAGAGACAAGCTGACTGAGGAGTCCTCCACATCCTCAATATGACCATGATAGTAGCAGTGGGGCTGTAAATGCACAATAACACAATGGTGAACCTGAACATTTACACGACAACAACATCACATGCATATAGTATGTCCAAGAAACGCAAATATGTTGCATTTCAAATACAGCAGTTTAGCATAACTCAGTTGTTAAAACATGGTGCCTGCTATTTTGTCTGGGGCCAATAGGAAAAAATAGATGCACTCAGGACTGTAAGTGGATTAGAAAAAAGTGTCTGATAAATTAGAAAATGTAAATAGATGAATAAGTAACTTTAATACAAACATTATTTTTTCCTGCCTAAGCCAGCCAGAGCCCTATCGCTTTAAGCACTGCAGGAAGGAACTATTTAGCAATTAATTAACATACCTGATGATGTGTTGAGGATTTTGTTCTCACTTCAGGACCTTCCTTTTTGTAGTCAGTCAGGGTGTAATTTTTCCCTATCAGATGCCTAGAGGACAACACGTGATGATTGTCTACACACCCCAATGCAAGGTTTTTGTGATGTGAAAAAACGAGACAAAGATAAATCATGTCAACACTTTTTCTACCTTTAATGTGACCTATAATGTGAACAATTCAATTGAAAAACAAACAGATTTTTTTTACTGGGGATGTGGAGTTCAGAATTAACCAATCACATTCAAACTCATGTTAAATAGAAGTCATGACACACATGCCATCATTTAAAGTGACTCTGATATATCAGAAATAAAGGTCAGCTGTTCCAGATGTAATTTCCTGACATTTTCTTAGTTGCATCTCAGAGCAAAAGCCGTGGTTCGCAAAGAGCTTCCAAAGCATCATTAGGGATCTCATTGTTAGATATACCATGGAACACAGTGAAGACAGTCATCATCAAGTGGTGAACTGGTCATCCCTTCAAAATTGATGAAAAGAAAACTGGTCAGGGAGGCTTCCAAGAGGCCTACTGCAACATGGGCATGTATGGGCTATGGGGTAGGGTGGCAAGATGGAAGCCTTTTCTTACAAAAAAACAGCCAAGACTGCCTGAAGTTTGCAAAACAAAACACAGAGTCTCCCAGAAGCATGTCGGCAAATGTGTTATGGTCTGATGAAACCAAGCTATAACTCATAACTCCAAAAGCTATGTTTACCGCAAACACAACACTGCACATCACCCAAAGAACACCACACCCACAATGAAGCATGGTGGTGGCATCATCATGCTTTTTGGCTGTTTTTCTTCGACTGAAACCGGTGGCCTTAGTCAGGGTGGAGGGAATTATGATCAACAAAGTATTAGTTTAAGGGTGTGCACACTTATGCAAACAGGTTCAAATATAGGGTTGTCACAATACAGGTCACATTAATATTGAAAAAAAATCTGACATGATTTATATTTGTCTTATTTTTTCACATCACAACAAGCTGGCATTTGAACAGGCGTGTGTAGACTTTTTATATACACTGTAATCATTAATAACAGCAAGTTACTTGTAGCACTGGATATAGTCTTTATGTAGTCCCGGCTACGTCCTGTGTCTGATACACTGCTGCAGATAATGAGAATTCTGAGTCACAGCAGGATCACAGCTTCAAGTCCCTATCTGGCTGGCCACCCAGTATCGTTACTTGAAGTGCTTTATCAGGATAAAGTGTGTTTTATCAGTTAATTGATGGGTTACTGTGGTATGTATGCATGCGCATTTTACTGATGTAGTCTGACCTATTCCTTTCCAGATGAAGAGTGTAGTTTTGTCCTTCAATCGTCAGAGAATATTGGACCTCTTCGGGGTAGGACTGAACACACACAGGGAGAGTATGCAGACTATTCAATTATAGGGTATCATGTATAATGTTATACAGATGGCAAATTACATACAAAAAAATATGCTTATGGCACTGACTCAAAATGTTAAAAAGCTTGCTTTGCTGCGTTTCAAAATGCTAAGTTCAATAGAGTAAAGAACATAAGTTAGCAATGTGTAAAATGTGTATTATTAAAAATGTTGTGTATGACGCAAAAGGCCCTACCTGTAAAACAGGCCATGACACAACAAAGACAACTGAAACATTATTGATGATATCGCCCTTAGTACCTTTTGTGAGGGGAAGCTTCTTTTTAAAAAAGCATCAAGTTTCTGAGGTCTGACAGCCTTGTAGCTCATCACATGAGGCAGTGTCCTAGAAGTGCCCAGAAACATTCCTGAAAATAATTGACCTATTATTAAGCATGACATTATTACACAGTCTGTATATTTGTTCAGTAATGAAATAGCTTCAAATGTGCTTAAAAGTCTGACTCTGCTCTTATATGCTTTAACAATGTTAATGGACAACCATCACAGACAAAGCACAAAGTAACTGGCAATTGACATGGGCTGTATTGCATAACCAGCATTTAATTCACTCTCTACCACAGGCTATGCACTACTCAATGGTTGTTCATCTCATATGGTCACTGCTTAACATAGTACATCTATGTACACTTACTCAGATGTGTATTATGTCATTTTACAGTATTTTGTCTGACACTAACATCACAAGTGAAATACTGGTGAGGGTAAATAAATGTAGCAAATAACTCGCCTATTACTGCGAATAAAGAACTAACAAATACATTTAAAATAAATAGTGGAAAATCACTTTACCCCAGGAGACGCAGAAACAAGAGAAATACAGCAACATAAACCACCCCATACTGTTGGGCATGATGATACCGCCAGTGGAATCCCTCTCCAACAGACTGGCAGTTTTCAACTGAGAAAACTATACTTTAGCCTGCTTAAAAGTCCCCCCTCCTACCCATTCCGTGTAATATCCTGTATCAATTTGCCCGCCCCGGATCACAGCAACGTTAAAGACAGACACCGTGAGAAAAATTATAATACAGAACAGTCCATCTTCAGTTGTCTAGATAGCTTAATTAAACTCTTTTTCATGTTACATTTTTATTTTGCGTGATGAGCAAATCGAAAAACTCCATCCACCCAATTTTGAGGGGGTTATTAAGAGTCGAAGATTAGGACTTTTTGGACAAGCATTAAAACTCTTTTGCAGCACACATTTCCACTCCTGTAGGCTTCTTTCCAAATAAAGAAGATGTTTACTATAGTTGGGATGAGCATCGGGTTAGGAATACTGAGGATATGAAAATGCTTAGCCAAAATGTTTAACATAAACAATTACTAGACTACACACAGCATCAATATATCTCATGCAATATATTTGATCAATATATTTCAATCCATTCCTTAATATCAATGTTCATCGAAAATATGGTGTTTATGTGTTTATTCAATATTGGTAGACATGTCTTAGAATGAAAAGATGACAAATATCTCATCCTGGGCGCATGTGACGGGTTTCTAATCTAACGTGTTATGTGGTCTGTATCGCCCTCGTGTGGTGAAAATAGAAATCATATAAAATATAGATGCGATTATGGGAATAACAATGAAGGCGACGTTGTGGAATATGGATTTAATTAATGCTCGTTTTAGCCCACAATGTTATTCTCTTCTTGTTTATTTTCACCTTTCTCTCAAACATGAATGATAATGAGAAATATGCTTGCTATTTTGCTAGGACCTTTAAGAAAGTGCTTATCTTGGCGACGCTTTCGCTACGGCCATGACGTCGAAAATATGCGACAATTATCAAAAAACTGGCAGTGGAGTTTGCGTTGTATAGAAAAGCCCGATGATTCTACTCTGTAGAGTATTTCTTGGATTACCGGTATATGGATAACGATCACGTAAAGTAGCTACCATGTTACAACCGGAATTGATACAGCTTTTGACAGTGAGCGATGTGGTTGACACAAGCATCGACGCGATTCCCACATTGACTGTGGGCTTCAGTCCGAAAGGGAGTGCTTTCAGTTCGTTCACATCACATAGCACTGAAGAAGGGGAGAAAATTCCATACACTTTTACTTCACACCAGATATTACTCAGTAAGGACCACGAGTTTTTCGAGGTAAAATTTGTTCGATACTACTGCTAAGCAGTAAGCAGCCTGTAACTGCCTGTAACTGCTAAGATACAGACTGTCCAGCTGTGTGTGTGTCTTGATTTATTTTTTTTGTTTGTGTAGGTCTCTTTCGACCCCCAGTAAACATGACAAACTGGTGTTAATGTAAAATTTAGAGAATGCTATTGATGTGTGTGTGTGTGTGTGTGTGTGTGTGTGTGTGTGTGTGTGTGTGTGTGTTTGTATCCTTGTGTTGGTTTGTTAGGACGGTGACATTCATAGACACTTGTATCTGCAGAACCTCTCTACCTGCACAGCTGATGACTTACCCACTGCCAGGTAACAAGTTTAACTACTACCACGATCACTGAAAATAGGTTTTATACTATAACATATTTACATGGTAATATAGCCGGGCATAAGATGGGTCATTCTTTAGTAGGGGCTAGATTCCACAGTGTGAAGTGGATGTCACATAGTGTTAACTAGATCTCAAGGTTAAGGTGAGGCCATGAGGGGATGTTGAACAGGGCAGTCGGATGTTGAGTAAAGCTGGCTCTTGCAGATTTCCCCTTATAAATATGACATGTTATACTCATTGGCAGCAGAACGATACAAAATCAACGTTCAACAGGCAACATAAATAGCTAGCTATTGTATAGCTGATAAACAAGATTGTGTTGTCTTTCAGAAACATTTGCGATTATCTTATACACCAGGAAAACACTCAACAATAAACAACTAGCTGGGTGTTCAACGTCAATTGTGGTAATTGGAATAACCCTGATGATGACCTCTCTCTCTCTCCAGGGCGTGTGAGTTCAAATGTCATATATCTGGCTGCAGCCAGGTGTTCAGTTGTCTGGATGGTTATGAGCACCACTATAACACACTCCACAGACACGTGTGTTCCTCCTGTCAGAAGTCCCTACCTTCCACACGGCTTCTAGACATCCACATCCAGGAGTGGCACGACTCGCTCTTCAGCATCCTGTCTGAGAGGCAGGACATGGTACCTGCACGCACACACACGCACACGCACACGCACACACACACACACACACACAATGCTCACATTTAGAGATGACCCTGTCCCTCTTTCTCTAAATTGTCTCTCTCACTCTTTTTTTGTCTGTCTCTCTAGTACCAGTGTCTACTGGAGGGATGTGAGTTGAAGTTTAGATCAAGAGAACAAAGGAAAGACCACATGATCAACATCCATAAGTACCCCTCTGACTTCAGGTTTGACAAGGCAAAGAGGACCAAGAAGAACAAAACGTAAGTACATAAAATACCCACTCTCGTGTTACTGTGTGAGTGGCTGAAGAGTTTCAGTAATGGTACCGATCTGTAGAATCTGAAAAAAAGATGCGCAAGTGTGTGTCTTTAGTGAGGATGAAAAAGACGTGTGCGTTGCTTACAGAGCAAAGACGAATCTGCTGCAGAAAGGCATAAGTATGGAGGTATCCATAAGCGAACCCGCGGTTTCACCATACCGACCAGAAGAAGAGGACTCCATGGAACTCCAACGAACCCTGGACCCAGCAGAAGAACACCTTCATGCAGTAGAGATGTCCACAGAGAACGCTTCTGCACCAAACCTCCCGGTTCCAATCCCGCATACCACAGACCAACCGATATCACAACACAACCGAGGGACGCAGTCCCACAGGTTGGTGTTCGCTTTAAAAATACACTTTCATTTGAAAACACCTTAATTTAGTCTGAGATGTCCCTAAGTGCATTCACGAATATAGAACATAACATCTGATAGGGCTGGAGGGTCTTTACATGGTCTTATGCACTGAAAGGGGCACATCACCTTCCATTAAAATGTGTCTGCTGTTGTAAGCAAATCAAACGTTCCAATGAATGGATTGTGTGTGTGTGTGTTTAGTGGACTCTGTTGTGTTCTTCTAGGGTTCCTAGGACGGTGTGTTTTGGCCAAGGTCGTGTCCGAGGGTTCAGAGGTCGTGGTCGGAGGATTTAGAATGATGGTGCTTTCCTGGAAAGGAGCAACAGGAACATCCCTGTCTCCCTTCTGGCAATGCTCAACCTTACGTCGGTACCGTTGTTGTTTGCTCAACCTTACGTCGGTACTGTTGTTGTTTGCTCAACCTTACGTCGGTACTGTTGTTGTTTGCTCAACCTTACGTCGGTACTGTTGTTGTTTGCTCAACCTTACGTCGGTACTGTTGTTGTTTGCTCAACCTTACGTCGGTACTGTTGTTGTTTGCTCAACCTTACGTCGGTACCGTTGTTGTTTGCTCAACCTTACGTCGGTACTGTTGTTGTTTGCTCAACCTTACGTCGGTACTGTTGTTGTTTGCTCAACCTTACGTCGGTACCGTTGTTGTTTGCTCAACCTTACGTCGGTACCGTTGTTGTTTGCTCAACCTTACGTCGGTACCGTTGTTGTTTGCTCAACCTTACGTCGGTACCGTTGTTGTTTGCTCAACCTTACGTCGGTACCGTTGTTGTTTGCTCAACTTTACGTCGGTACCGTTGTTGTTTGCTCAACCTTAAGTCGGTACCGTTGTTGTTTGCTCAACTTTACGTCGGTACCGTTGTTGTTTGCTCAACTTTACGTCGGTACCGTTGTTGTTTGCTCAACTTTACGTCGGTACCGTTGTTGTTTGCTCAACCTTATGACGATAATGGTTATGGTTGCTCAGCATCATATGGTATTGACTGTTCCACCCCTGTGGGAGGTTAGCTCCTGCTTAGCCCAGTCAAAGCTGTTCCCCGTTCTGGAACCAGTGTGGTGGAACCAGTTTCTTCCTAAAGCTAGAAGATGGAGTCCCCGCTGCTGACGTATGCAGACACCCCGCTGCTGACGTATGCAGACACCCCGCTGCTGACGTATGCAGACACCCCGCTGCTGACGTATGCAGACACCCCGCTGCTGACGTATGCAGACACCCCGCTGCTGACGTATGCAGACACCCCGCTGCTGACGTATGCAGACACCCCGCTGCTGACGTATGCAGACACCCCGCTGCTGACGTATGCCGACACCCCGCTGCTGGCGTATGCCGACACCCCGCTGCTGGCGTATGCCGACACCCCGCTGCTGGCGTATGCCGACACCCCGCTGCTGGCGTATGCCGACACCCCGCTGCTGGCGTATGCCGACACCCCGCTGCTGGCGTATGCCGACACCCCGCTGCTGGCGTATGCCGACACCCCGCTGCTGGCGTATGCCGACACCCCGCTGCTGGCGTATGCCGACACCCCGCTGCTGGCGTATGCCGACACCCCGCTGCTGGCGTATGCCGACACCCCGCTGCTGGCGTATGCCGACACCCCGCTGCTGGCGTATGCCGACACCCCGCTGCTGGCGTATGCCGACACCCCGCTGCTGGCGTATGCCGACACCCCGCTGCTGGCGTATGCCGACACCCCGCTGCTGGCGTATGCCGACACCCCGCTGCTGGCGTATGCCGACACCCCGCTGCTGGCGTATGCCGACACCCCGCTGCTGGCGTATGCCGACACCCCGCTGCTGGCGTATGCCGACACCCCGCTGCTGGCGTATGCCGACACCCCGCTGCTGGCGTATGCCGACACCCCGCTGCTGGCGTATGCCGACACCCCGCTGCTGGCGTATGCCGACACCCCGCTGCTGGCGTATGCCGACACCCCGCTGCTGGCGTATGCCGACACCCCGCTGCTGGCGTATGCCGACACCCCGCTGCTGGCGTATGCCGACACCCCGCTGCTGGCGTATGCCGACACCCCGCTGCTGGCGTATGCCGACACCCCGCTGCTGGCGTATGCCGACACCCCGCTGCTGGCGTATGCCGACACCCCGCTGCTGGCGTATGCCGACACCCCGCTGCTGGCGTATGCCGACACCCCGCTGCTGGCGTATGCCGACACCCCGCTGCTCTGAATAGTATGAAGATGAAATGCCAAACTGTGAGTTGCTGCAGATGAGAGCTGAACACCATACATGTAAAAGTCTTTACATATATATATGCTTAGCAGAATGTGGTGGATGCAAATCAACATATATGACATGTTTTCAAACCAATATTTTTTTACAATAAATGTTCTCAATAAAGCTAAAACAATTGAGTCAAATATTTAATATAGCATAAGTGCTAGCTAGTAATATTTTTATTTTATTAATTTTGCCTTTAGCCAAATTTAAGGAAGTCGAAAAATGACTTCATTAATATTTTTGGGTTCTCTAAACAAGCTAAGTTAGTACTCCAGGTAATAATATAGTGTCTGCCAAATGATTCATATGTCCAAATTAAAGCTTTTCTTTGAAATAGACGACTTGAGGTCATTAGCCCCATTTCAACATTCTTCCACCTGGTGGCGCTGCAGGAGCAGCACCATTGACGTATAACTAAATTACAGTGTTGAGGGGGTCAAATCGACTGCAGGCCGACTGCTCTAAAATGTACTAATAAATAATAGCAGCTCACTATTTCTGGGTCTATAGTCTCAATTTACAACACGTGGCCTCGATCTTCTGAACAAGGGCAATGGAAAGATGGCTTTATCTCAACACCTATAACGCAGGTATTCATGGGCAGCCAATGAGTCCCAACTCCAAGTGGAAGTAGTACATTTCAGTATTATGAATTGGTGACGCACAATGGAATTATTTTAAACTAACTACATTTTCCTCAAAGTTAGGTACTCTAATCATCTCTATGTCAGCAAAATTTTCTAGACGCATAGTTAGTCCATAGGCTTAAAAGGGGCCAGCAAAACGAAAACACAATGCCGTCCTACATTTTTATCCTCATGACTTATCATGAAGGTAATTTATCATAGTTTAAAAAGTATTTAGTATCCCATTGCAAATGACATGTAGGCTACCAATAAATAATCAGATATAATTCTTACAGGTACCGTTAAAAATAAAAGTGCATCTGGCATCCTGTATAAAAAATACAATCAACAAGTCATCACTATAGTAGGTTAATAACAATTGTTTTATGTATTTAAAAAGGCAATGTAAAACGTACTTCCATTCTTGTAAAACATTTTAAAATGGTGAAAGTTTAAGTGCAGCACATTGGCTAATGATATTGTGGTACAGAAGTCATATTGATTTGTTCCGGACAATTAAAGCCAGCACACAGAATATTTTCGTTTAAAAGTATTTCATGTTTTACAAAATATTTCATTTCATTCACATTACAAATGAGCTATACTATATGGCAAACTATAAACCAGTAAGGTAATAATTTGAAACGTTTTAATGTAAATACATTTAATCTGAACAGAAGACATAAAAGGGCAGTTGAATATAAAATGAATAATCTGAAATTTCAACAGAAATTTTCCAGGTCTACTTGGTTCATGCATGGTATAAAAACAAATTTAGATTTTAAACTGAAACAGATTCCGCTGGATGGAATATTTAAAGCTGAAAAAAAGTTTGCTGAAACTATTAGTCTATGGTCTAAAGGCAAAATAAGTAGCCACGGGTTCTTTTTCATCATGAATACAAATGTTTGCGGTCCAAACCGTTTTAGTTATTTATAGGGCTAAGCTAAGCTTGCTGAATAGGCTATACTATTCACCACGCGTGCTTCATTTATTATTTACATTGTGTATGTAACTACGGTAGTCCCATATTCCTATCTGCAAGTGCGAATAGAATATGATCCAGTATTTCAAAAATCTATTGCGGTGTGGTTTTATTATATTTGCTAAGGGCCCCAAACGGCCAACTACTTATCAGGCTATTCGAATGTTGTTTTACATTTGTTGCTTCAGTAACTTGTTTGTAAAAAATAACGGGAAAAGGGTGGACATCACATCACATCTTTTCGCGTAACTCTTTTAGAAAAATTCGAATTCTAACAGGGACAAAAATAATCGAATACGGTATTGGCCTGTATACGAGGCTTGGGCAATACAGTACTATTTCAAGTGAATAAACTTGTTTTTGAATATATTAGAAAAATAGTTGTAAGCTCGGTCTATAGCCAACGCAGTTGTCCCAATCATAGGCAGAAAAATCAAGCAAATAGTTATTATCGGACCGACTAAGGTTTGTTTAATCTGTTTTATGAACCTCAAAGGCTGTAACGAAATTAATGGATGGCATTGTCAGAAAGTCCGATTTTACCATCCAATCGTTAGGATATGTAGTACATCCCATAGCCGACCGGTCGACTGAATAGTCCGGGTGGAAGCATCCGATCTGTCCTGCTGAGTGATCCGTTAACAGCTCCGTATATATCCGCGGAGCCCATGGGGAATGGGAAGGTTAGGGCTGGTAACAGAGACTTGGTGGACAGCTTGAATTTCTCCAGCTCGGCCTCCTGCAGCCGTTTGGCCTTTGCCCTGCGGTTCTGGAACCAAATCTTGACTTGGGTCTCTGACAGGAAGAGGGAGGTGGAGAACTCGGCCCGCTCGGCTATCGACAGATACTGCTTGTCACTGAACTTCCGCTCGAGAGAGAGCAACTGGGACGTGGTGAAGGGCGTCCGGGGCTTTCTGTTGTGCTTGTGTTTCCTTAGGGCGCAGGGTGGAGGGCTACGGGACCCTGGATATAAGAACATGTGAAAATGCTTAGTGTATGGCTAATATTATGCTGAGTTACCTGGGAAAAAATGAACTTAAAATTATTTAAGTTGTTAGAACTTAAAATTATTTGGAATACTTTTTGGACATACACATGGTATTAAATATGTAATTTCTGATTCAAATATTAGGCCTATATAGAATAATCTCCAACAACAACATTTAAAAGTACGGCCTGTAGCCCAAACTTTTCGGAAACTTTCCAAATGACCAGGATCAATTAGAGTATAGATAGATCCAGTAACAAGTAAGATAAGTCCACATGTAAACGATGATGGAGTGCAACGATGACAGGTTAATCGGGCTGTGTTGACAACGAGTCACACTGTTAAAAGGGTGTGTGACTAATAGTAGGCTATATGTGTCAAGTTTAATTTTTCATTTAAATTGGACTTAATTTGGATACCGTTTTGTGCGTTGGTTCATATTAAGAGACATGGTCTAATAGATATGTCACTCACTTGGTGGGGAGCTGTAAGATGGAGTTTGACACCATTCCTGCTTCTCACCATCCTCGTTTAGCTCTGCATCTCGCAGTTTACCGTCAGGCTGCTCCGCCAGCCTCCTCTCCGTGTGTATCTCCATAGACCCGTACGCAGGCCCATCCGAGCTCGATGTGGTGTGACCCAACAGGGGCTCTGATAAGCAATGCGCTCGGTTAGTTGTCCTGTCGGAGATCAGAGCCTCAACACTGAACGGTAGAAGGCTGGACGCTTTTTTATTACATCTCTTTATCTGCGTGGCTTTGCTGGAATCAATATCCTCTTCATCCGAGTCATCGCGCCGCTCTTCCGGGAGGTGTCCCTTTGGAGCTGCATTGGGAACAGATGGTGTCCCCTGCACGCGATTCATCGCTATTCCCTTATTGCCCGGCCATACGACTCCTGTCTACCTCTCCACGCGACCGCAACTGCTTACATCCCGCAGTAGGTCCGTTTACTCTCTAGCGCGCAACAATACAATCCAACCCGTTATACTTCAGTTTTCACGCGCAAGCTGCCCCCCTTACCCACCTATATTGTATTCTCTTCTCTCTCTTGTCAACACTGAACGCCCTTTATGCCACTCTCCTGTATTTTATTCACTTCTTAATCTTCTTTGAACCAAATACCCCCTCCTCTCGTACTTTTACGCACATCAAATGTTTGCCTTTTTGTAGTAGAAGTTCCTTAAAGTTCTCTCTGCCATTGGCAGACAGCGCGTTGTGTGACCAACCATGTGACTCGTTTGGTCGTGTCCTGTGATTGGTCCGCTGGATATGTGGTATTCTTTCCGAATGTCCAATTTGGGGAGGATAAACTGGTTCAAGATCAGTAGCTACATTATATTGTTTTAATGCAAGATATCATGTGTGCTTTAACATTAGTCTGTTTATTGAGAAAGTAATTTAAACATAGTAAAAAATGGAAATGGAAATTATAATTATTTAACGATCATTCTGCGTTAGGTCAACACTATAGGCCTATTATGCATTTTAACATGTTATTTGTGGGGGCATTTGTAACTTGTTCATCCTTTGGATTTGCTTGTTTCAAATTGCATAAATGATGTGTACACGTATAGCCTACACATTAATAACACCAGAGCTCTTAAAGGATATACGGAAATAAGGTATAGGCTAATTGTCAGTGGCGGAATATTACAGCAATTTAAAGCTTGTGTCTCAAGGCCTTTGAAGACTGCAAAACCTATTGAATAACTGCTATAGCGATCTGTCAACGACACACACACACACACACACACACACCAGGACAGTAGCCTATACCTCTTGGAGAGAGGATAGTTAATTTGGCTTTAAACAAGTGTCCTCTGTTGAATGTGATGATTATAGGGAGGTGACCTTTTCCCACAGCCAATTGACTGCCTCACCACGTCAACTGCTGCCGGGCTAAAGTTTCTCACAAAAGCATTTGGGATGAATTGCCCGAAGGGCTTTCGTAAAGGTTTGTGAGCCTGCATGTGAGAGCATGGTTCTGAATTTAGACAAGTTATGACCACAAATCAAAAATATTGAACACAGGTAATTTAATATCACAATATGGGGGATAATAGTATATTCAGAAATGTTTCTAATTATTCCAATTCACAGTTTTCAGCTGTCAGTCAATGTATCTGGTAAATAAGATACATAATAAACTTAAATCAAATTAGGACTATGTTCTAAAAGTTTAATAAAATTGCCCTATCATGTATTTTAGGTATTATAAAAATGAAATAAAAATCCTTATTACAATCTAAACAGTTTGAAGATGCAACGTACTAAAGTATACTACTATGAAGTGTAATAAATCTATTCCTCACTCTTCTATTTTATGAGTGAGCACTGCTTACGGCAGATTTAACTACGACTATTCATATGTTTATTTGCTGTAACAGGTGTACATTATTATTACTACATCTGTGTCTCGCTATTTTTCCTTTCGTATGTTCCTGTATCCCTCTTACTGGTCCATTTGAGACTGGACTGTCTCCTCTTTTTCAATCCTTCCTTCTTTCCGTCGGTTTGCCTTTCTAAATGATGTTTTTGTTCTACTTCCATTGGCTCTTAACCTTTTTTGTTGAATAATGTCTTTCTCCTGTCGCTCTTTTGAGGTTTAGTTTAATTGGCTGATGAATCAACACAACTTAGCTTGGAATTCCTCTGGGGCCAACTTTGGCTTTGCTAGCAGATGACATTCTTTTAGTCAGACTGTTTGGTTAAAAACTGTGTGTGTGTGTGTACGTGCGTGTGTCTGTCTTTTACAGATATGTGTGTTTATGAAGTTCTATGATTTCAGTAGATCTGGGACTGGAATGTCAGGGGGGTTAGGGTTCCATTCACACTGCGTGGGGGCCCAGTCTGTGATTGTGTGAGTGTGAGTGTGTGCATGGCAACATGTGTGTGTGTGTACCTGTGGATCTCAGTCGCTCAATAGCTGAAGTTTGTGTTAGAAGGTCATTCTGCTTGGTCTTTCTTAAGAGAAAATTTTATTTTCATTTTTTTGTCATGAAAGTTGGCATCTGACAGTTTATTTGAGTAAACCTTTTGCAGTAGCTGAGACTGTGGGATAAACATGTAATAAATGCACTTTTGAACTTAGTGTGGTGAGTGTTTCATAGGGTAGAATACCACTGCATGATGTAATATGAATGGCCCAAATGCCAAACGTTTACCGTAAGATTTAGGAACGTGGTCCCATAAACTGGGTGACTGGGTGTGCCTTAATAGAAGCAGACTGCAACCAAACTCTCTTACATCACTTTGAAGGAATTCTGTTCTTTTTTATCTTTCATGTAGAACTGCGTTAGTTTTTGTCATATCTACTGCTCTGTCTCACATTAAGGAATTGGATCTGTGGATTCAGGAGTTGCAGAGTGTGGCATGTATTATGTATAATCACCACACTGTTCTTCCAATGATGAGTTACGTGGGTCAACGTTATTAAGGCACACTTACTCAGCTGATGGCCTGTTAGCGTTACAGGCGTCCATGCCACCTAATGGGGTTGCCGGAGTTAACTGAGACGAGTAAATCCCTACTGGATACACTTGGCTCAACTTTGGGGCTCATTTGCATTGCCTATGGCTCTTCCCAACCATGGGAATTTACTTTAGCATAAATTGCTATTTGCATGTCCTGCCACAACATGGCAATGGGTTTTTATGTCTGAACATCAACCAATATGTCATTCCCAAACTTTACATCAGTTGTTTTGAGACATGTCTATGTAAATGTGCTTGCTAACTAAAACCCATTGGAGTTTGTTTATTCCGGTTGGTTGATTTACTTAACAGTTTATGTATTTACACTTAAAAATTGTTTCTTGGTGACATCAATATATATATATTTTTAATCCATTTTACATATTTTTTTATCTTATTTTGTGGAATGTGGCACAGTAAAAAGCTTTCTCTTGTCATTTGGCACCGTAACACCATTTCGTCTGGGTAGCCTTTTCCAAAAAGGAGACCGTGAAGACGATGTGGTGGGGGTAAAGCACTGCTCCCAAATAGTGGAGATTATAGCAGGATGACTTTTTACCTTGGCGTTAAAGTCCATGGCACATGGCTTCTGTTACTAAGTGGCATTGTATTATAAGGCTCAACAGAGGCTATTATCAGTCCCCCAGGGTGCCAGTCGCTTTGCCCTCACAGCTGCTGGGTAGCGGAATTGAGGCATAGTTTCCTCTCTGCAGGACAGCTCTCCAGCCAAAGCAGGGCCCCTTAATGGCCCTTTCAGGCCATCGAGGGGAAACTGACTCTGTTTAAGCGGCGGGCAAAGACGAGTCGGCACACAATGGCTGAAGCAGAAGATCATCATGTGGATGAGGTAGATACTCTAGATTGATCTAGGTCCTCTGCTATCAATAGTCCAAGATTCACACACGCTTGAAATGGTTATTTGGCTGTTCCCATAGAATGATTTCTGCCTTCAGATTGAACCCTTTTGGATTAAAATTTACAACCATCTGCAAAGAAAGCCTCTACCTGGACCTAAGATGGGTTTACCAGGAGCCCCAAACGGGGTGTTAAAAGGTTACCCCACAGGGACAGCCAAAAAACGTTTTTGGGAAATAATCATGTAATTGAGATGGTTTGTTGGACCACTCTGCAACAATGCACATTGCCTGGGTCGCATGCACTCAATAGGCTATATCTTGTGGTTCGCAGGGCAAAGGTCAGGTGTCATGGCAGCTGGCAGGCTGGGCCTGGGCCGGCACCTATTAATTTAGATGCCAGAGCAGGGGAGGCGTGTGTGAAAATCACCCCGCCCACTTATTGTGTTCAACATTTAGGCAACATTACTTATTTACTTTTTGTTTTAATGGATGCTCCTTCATTTTCTATGTATGATCTCTACTGCTGCCACATACCCCCTACCCCGTCCACACGTTACTGTATCTAGCTCAAGATATCACAATAAAGCAGTAAAGAATAAAGCTGTGGTCAAAACAGATCTACGTCTAGGGAAGTCGGTCATATTTGGCACTCAACCCCAGCTAGTATTCCCACTAGAATGTATTATGTCAGGTTTAGAGGTTTGTCCTGGAGCCAGTCTGGCTGCTGCTCCGCTGAAAATGACTGTGGACTATTGTAATTATATACCAGTTTAATGATGTATTGTGTAAGCCTAACTACATAGTTCTGTTGCTCTTAAACGCCACCGCGACCTGATACAACTGCTGTGTTAATTCTGGATCAAACACACAGGCATATTAGGAACATTCCTCATGTTTATGAAACTGCAATAATAATCTGCCGTGGGCTTTGGGACAGCGCCAGTGGAACACTAGTTATCTGAAATACAGAGAAAAAATGAAACGTTGATGCACAACAAATTATAACCGTCACAGTTTCTGTTATCATTTCTATCAAGCTGACAATGAAAACATTGTGTTTGCACATGCTGTACCTCAACATTAGAAGAAAACCAGTTGACACTTCGTGGAAACACAATGACCTCAGTCTATATTAGCGATACAAATGTCACATTTAGAGCTAGGAAAAAATACAAACTGACACACTTACATTAAAATATATAACAAACATGTTATTATTCCACCTCACGATTTGGAGCAAGCCTGGGGCTTGGAGTTTGTTTCTCACACAAGCACACTGAGTAATGTCCAATCATATTGCAGTTATAAATCACAGTTTAAAGCTGGGTTTACATGCTTACCACCACCAACTTCTATTTGGCTTTAAAAGCAGAAGTGTTGTAGAGACCGTTACTTGCCAATCGTATCTTCCTGACAGCTTGCGGTCATTCCATTTGTTATTGTTTCTAAATGTGTGTCACTCAAGTTAATACACGCACACACACACTTGGATTTACCTAAAATTATGAGATGCTAGGAGGGAGAAACTCTGACATTGGCAGTAGATCTCATCCCCAGAGGAATAGTCTCTCTCCAAAATGACAAGAATCGTTTCACATGACTCAAGTTCAGTTTCCTACCCCCAACTCCCCCTCTCCCTTTTCCATCAAGGAGGGACAGAGACCCCTGACGACCCAGCGCAGTGACAAGGACACCTCTGTAGAGCCGCTTATGGTACTGTCAAGAAGTTAAAATTGGGTCTCAGTAGTCCCTTCTCTACTCCACTGTTACGTTATCAGTTCTTTGGCACGTCTATGGGGTGGTTGAACCGTAACGTACACACTACTATGCTCTGCAGTAACTCCCAGAAAGGACTGACACAGACACAGGAATAACGAACTAGTATACATATATTAGTATATGTATACCGTTTTACTGGCATCAGCTGTACAAGTATACGTTGGGTTTACAGGTGCCAGTAGTCATAGCCAGGGGAGAAGAACCACGGGTGGTGCCAAAATAAAGAACGTTCCTACCTAACAATGGAGTATCCTACCTAATAAAATATACAAAAGGTGGCACACACCCCTAAACTAGGGTACATAACAGGGGAATCACCTACGGGAGCAATGTATAACCCGGGTTATCTTACCTGCTTCTTCTCCCCAGTAGGAACAGTAAAGTGTATTGGAGTAAGCGGACACACAGACAAATAACCCAGTAGGGAACAGAAGGATATGACAAACACAGTCACAAACGAAGGCCTCTGGACCACTGTCCTCATATCTCTCTCTCCTGGGGAATCACTTCCTGAAAGCTTAAATAAGATCCTCCTCCAAGGCGGGGCTTGCCGGTGTCCTAATGAACAAAAGGGGGAGGGAACATAGGGAGAACAGAGAACACACATACCCGTAACATCCACGAAAAATGTACACAGATTGTTGACATGAAAGACAATCACAGTCGACACACACGTTTGACCCAATGTGTAGAGAACATTAACTTTAACTGCATTAGTGACTGAGGTCAAAGAGGTTAACTGTGTTTCTATTGTCAAAGTGACTGTGTTGAGAAAGTGAAGATGTTGGAGGGATGTTAAACTCTACTATCAGAAGTCTTGAGATGGCAATATCTAATGAAACTACTGCATTATACAAAAAAACATCAAACAGATTCAGGCCTACTGTCATTGTCTGCCAGTTCACAGTGTCCTGCAGGAGGCAGTATAGTTCTCAGTTACCATTGGAACTGAGTGCTGGGACCGACAAGGTTGTGTACACTTATACCATCTGCCCAGACCAAAATGCTGTTAAAAAAACTAAACATTTTATTTGACTAAATTCAGGGTGAGGGATCCAAAATTGTGTTGTAAAATTACTTCTTGAATTGGGAATACGGTTTTCGCAACATTTTTAGACAAAGTGAAGCTGTTTGAAGCAGGTACATACAGTACATTGTTAAAAGCAGAAGTTTGCCTTTGAAGGTTCGATGATTGTACCATTATATAATAAGTTAATTAATTATTTATCCTATTGTGTTGTTATACTGTCACACAGTATCGGAATTGGCTTGCCCTTCGCGTCAGGCAGAAAGAAAAGCCATAAAACACGGTTATTAATCCTTGTGTATATTACATTTCAGTCATTAAGCAGATGCTATTATTCAGAGTACCTTACAGTAGCAAGAACCTACACCTTGCTGGTCCCACATAAGAATTAGACCCAGAAGCCAAATTTTGTGCTCTATGTTCAAATGAGTCCATACAACCAGACCCAACCTCTACAGCAATGTGTCATAGTTAAAATGGCAGTCAAAGATCACTGATGATGACACATTTCCCCCATAACAACAGCAACAACAACAACAGCATAATACACAAAAAACATCCTCAACCTACTATATATCAATCACAGACAAACATCACAGACATATCACAGACAAACATAACAGAAATACATTACAAATATATCATAGACAAACATCACAAATTACATTACAGACAAACATTACAAACATCGCAGTGATACATCACAGAAATATATTACAGAGATGACGGACAACCCGACTAAATCACTGGGAGAGTTCCAAGGTCAAAAGCAGTTTATTGCAGAACCTTTGTTCTGCTGTGGGTATGTCTCACCAGACTTTAATCTCAGCTGGGAAAGAGAGGGACACTTTGCAGAGAAATCATGTACAGGTAAGAAGTTATTTTCAGGGGAAACCCATTGTCATTCATAATAAATTAGTCTTTATAAGTGAATCAGATATTTTCAGTTATCAGTTAATCAGCTGTCATTATGACAGGACAAAGCAGCATCTAGGTAGTGTTTTTATGTTATATTTATTTAGTACATCTTCATATTATCAGGTAAGCTGATTGTAATTCATAATGATGACCTGGTCTCACTTCCTTTCAGATTTTCAGTGTGGATTTGTGTCTCTCTATTGGTTTATGGCTACTCAGCCAAGCCGTACAAGTCCAGGGTACGTACCATAGCTTGCATGTATACTACATTTTCAACTCATTTATAAATCGGTACAAAGCTCTGACAAATAGACATTATATACTAAAGGTATTACAACAACAAAGACATATCTAAGAGGCTGTATCCAGGCACTCTGCATTGTTAGAAGCGCCATATCTCCTTGTGTCCCACTTCTGTAATGGGTGTAGTACCTAATAAACTGGCCACTGGTGTATTGGCTCTTTTGAGTGTCCCTAGCCTAATTCGTTTAGGTATTCACTCATCAGTCTTCTCTCCTGTAGGGTAAAGCATCTTGGACTGCAGTCCAGGAGACTCTGATGTGAGTCCCCTTTATCAATCTCTCTGCTGTGCTCTCATATTGTTCATATAATAGAATGTGCAGAAAATGTTTTAGAAACTCCACATTAAACCTGTTATTGACAATGCACTAGTAAGGAGGGCATTTTGCGCTTATCGAATATTAGAATTTTGAGCGCAGACACCATAAGCGCTTTAACATTGTCCACAATGTTATGCATGTTGAACCCTGGCTGAAATACTCCACTTCTCCAACAATAATTGATTAAAATAATCCTTTAATGTTCCCTCTCCAGGTCAGATGAGATGGGGAAAATGCAGCCATCTGATCTCGGGCAGAAACCAGTGGAGGCACCAGAAGACCTGGACCTAACTGACTACAGCTTCTCAGACAGCTGGAAGAACATCAGAGCAGAGAAGGGAGATAAGGAAAGACAGGTTGAAACGGTAGAAATTGAAAAAGGCCAAGGTAGATATTCCACAGCCGAGGAGGACATGGACGATATAAACCACCCATCCCAACTTCAGCTAGAGGACACCTTTGCTGAAGTTGTTGATACACAGCAGCCTGAGCAGGACCTGGAAAAGCTATACCATCCAGAGATAAAGGAGGACAAAGACCAGTTTGAACTCTTCGCTCCAGGGACAGAGTTCAGGGGTCAGCTTGAGCCTGAGGAGGACAGGGACCACATCTACCATGGTGACCTGACTAAACCTATACGGGGAGGCTGGATGGACCAGGAAAGGAAGCCGTTGTTTCATTGGCCCTCTCAGAGTATCCAAGGCCAAGTGAATGTACCTAACCAGTTCAAGTTCTCGAATCTGGGGGCAGAGTTCAAGGGTCAGCGTGAGCCTGAGGAGGACAGGGACCACATCTACCATGGTGACCTGCCTGAACCTATACGAGGAGGCTGGATGGACCAGGAAAGGAAGCCGTTGGTTGATTGGCCCTCTCAGAGGATCCACGGCCAAGTGAATGTACCTAACCAGTTCAAGGTCTCCGCTCTGGGGGAAGAGTTCAGGGGTCAGCAAGAGCCTGAGGAAGACAGGGACCACATCTACCATGGTGACCTGCCTGAACCTAATCAGGGAGGCTGGATGGACCAGAAAAGGAAGCCGTTGGTTGATTGGCCCTCTCAGAGGATCCACAGCCAACCGGAGGAAGACCGTGATAAACTCTATCATCCTAAATGAACAGCTACTGACTGACCACTAACATACTGTTTTGCAGCTAACCCTAACTGTCAAATCACCCCAGGATATTAAAAAAACTTCTAACCACAACATTAACCAATTATTGCATTTAATAAACAACCCTTCATGTTGAATACAATTGCAAAATGCTATAATGTTTTAATAAGTGTGCTAATTTCAAATACACTATTTCGTTTTTTATGGCCTACTCATGTTTACCCCATGCATTCTACATCGGAGCATTCATATTTCCAGCTTGAACGATAAGGTCATTTGTTAGGTGACATTGCGTTTTTGTCAATCTAGTTGGTGTGCTGGAATGATTCCCTTCTTGAGAATCAGACACCCATAGAGTGCAGTCTCCCTGTAGATAGAGAGGGAACAAGTAAACACTAACGCATGTGGCGCACGCACACACACACACAAATACATACATACATGCATTATGCAAATCTATGCATGTCCTAGTATGCACACAGAACGATCTCTTACCCAGTTGCTACAACAGCAAAGGCTTTCTTGGCTCGCTCATAGAAAGCAAATCTCTCCACTTCTTCCAGAGGAGCCTGGTCACAGAACCCACAATAACCATGTTTTACACAAAAGTATGAACAATGCTATAAGTATATTGAATTCATTACTGCTGTGTGGGTGTACACTGTGTGTGTGTGTGTGTGTGTGTGTGTGTGTGTGTGTATGCCATCCACTCACATGTACTCCGGCCCGTGTCAGGTTCTGTCTGAAGATTTCCCATACAGGTGTGGCAAGTCCATTTTGTTTGTCACTGTCCACCAACTCCATTACGGCAGCCTGCACACATACACAATAATTGGTGCTCTGTAGTTCTTCAGATATGACAATGACAACCATGGAGACCTACCGGACTGGGGACATAGGTATCCAGTGGAAGTAGTTTCAAAATGGCCTCTAAAAGCTCTGGTGCCCGCAGACCTGCAAGACATTCAAAGTGTGTGACCAACAATGTGATACAATTCAATACCACAAATGGTATATTTAACTTAAATTTATGGCAATATTACCATAAAGACATTAAATAAGATTACTACGAAATCTAAACACTCAATAAAAATTCCTGCTCTCTTTAGGTTACCTTAACACTTACCATCAGCTCGAATCTCAATGGGACCACAGGAGCAGATGGACGAAGTTGGGAAGTTTGTATCTGCTAGAACTGAAAGGCATGTTTGAATAGATCAATGTATATCTTCATTATCCAGTTAGGGACTTTTTAGAAGCCAGGAGTTAGTAACTTATATGGAATTAGTAAATGTGCCTATAATACTTTTAAATGGATGTTGCCATATTGACCAAAACTAAAAAGTGTTCCATATTTACTAGTGCATTTCACCTTGCCTGTTAAATATAAATCGACAGCCAAGGTTTGAGAGAGTAAACAAAGCTAAATACAATAGGATAATCAAGATTCCCAGACCTGCTCTAACAGCCAGAACCACAGAGGTGACGTTAGAAGCTCACCGACGTCTACTCAGTCAACAAATTAGTACTTGCTTTAACGACAGCTAATTACCCAGTTCGTCTCCGTGACCCATCTTGGCCAAGGCAAACAGCAGTTCTGGTGATAAAATTGACGGGATTCCTTTTAAAACAACCATAGTAAAGTCAAAATCAGCAGACTAGACAATATAGACACACCACACACAGACTACAAACAGGAAGTATTTGCTCGTCTTTGATTGGTTTATCCAGTTGCGGGAGGTACACAGGTCTATTCAATCCCGTTAAACTTTCCCCAATAGCTTAAAAATATCACAATAATTATTTTTAACAGAACACTCTCTGCAAAATGTAACTGTGTCAACTAGTCTTATTAATAAGAAAACGTACCTAATAACTATACGTTTACGCACTATACTCAAACATTATTCAAATGTTCTTAGATATTATTACTCGTGTCAAAATGCAAACAATTGCTGTACCTCATCTGTAAATTTTCAACTGAAACCGTAACACTTTTTCTTCCGGCGTGGGGGGGCTTTTATATCTTGTGACTACCTTGTTCTGTCAGGAAGTATAAAGCAAGAGTCTATGGAGTAATAACGTTTATAAAAGCATGTCATTTTATTTTCGTTTAAAACCGTTATTTTTCCATATGAAGGACAAACCGACAAACGTTTGTATGTCTTTAATTAGATCTAACACACTGCAAAGACATAAACAACATGAATACAGAATATTCTGAAACCTACCAGGCACTAAATCAAACGCAATTTATTGTACATTGCAGACAAGTATTCGGACAGTTAATAAGTTGTTTAGGTCTTCTACTCGAGCACATGGATTTACATCCATAATGTGTGAACCAAATGGCAATGACAGCTCACCCCATTTTTGGAGACTATAGGTAATTGGATAACCTAGGATCATCATAAATAAAGTTTTAGCATATCTAGTACTTGGTAACTAATCCTTTTAATGATGTCCTGTCTGTGTGTGACATATATTGTCTGCTGTCCAGTCACTTCCCTGGTGATGCTCTGGCTGGCCTGTCTAGAAGCCGGTGGCGTATTGCGTGGATAGATCCTTTATGTCTAACGGTCAAGTATAGTGTAACGTGTTTGCGGTCAATCCCCTTGAGCCATAAATGCTGCTAGTCCACCGCTGCCTCAAGTAAATGGGGATCAATTACTGCGGGTTACTTGTTTACCCTGTCAGAATCAATGCTCCAGTCACCTCTCCTCCCTCCTGTGGTATAACTTGTTTGTCTCTGAAAAAGCCAGGATTTAAATACGATTCTATTTATCTAATGTCTGCAGGACGGTTTAGGTTTTTCTGGCTACAGGTTAAATCTGCCTTAAATTACTTTGGACTTTGATAACAAAAAATGGGTTCACCATAAAACATATCCTGCATCATCAACTCAAACCTATCTGTCATCCACTGACCTGAAACAAAAAGTCATCTTTAATCTTGTTACAAAAAAGCACTCAAAACAGCGACTTTTGAATGTGTATCAAACACAGGCAGTGTTTCCATGGGGCAGATGGAATGCAAATATGAGGTAGAAACATCCCTGCATCTTGAACGCTGAATCTACCGGCTGGATGGATATAGATACATCATCCATCCAAGCCAAGTTAAGAAATCTTAGGCCGCGGTTAAGCGTCACAGAGAGGACGTGCAGCTGCTGCTAACCCTCCAGGTTGTAGTTGAGGAAACTTCTATTAGCGCTGTGTGAATAGAGTGTGAAGAGCACTACAGCTGGGCTGCAGAGAAGCAGACGAGAGACTGATGGGCAGAAGAAAGGGTCTTCGGAGGAGCCAGTCCTGTCTGCGGGGTTGAAAGCTCCTTTCTCTCTCAGCGGACTCATGCTGCTCACGCTTTGGTTCGGCTTCTTTAAATGAGTTTATCACGCCGTGAGGGGGCTATGAGCACTCTGCCAGGGCCTGCGTTGCCAAAATGTAACGTTTTGCCCCCTTTGTCCGCACCGAGAACCTCAATCGGGTCTACATTTATTATTTTGACCTTTTCGGCCAAAGAAACAGACATCAAAGCTGCGCCCCCTGTTTAACTCTCTGGGAAGAACCTTTGTGATGCAGAGACATTTTTTTTGGTCTCCTTTAAGATGTTTAGTTCCCCGGGTTGAGGAGAATGGAGTGCCTCAGAGTGAATATTGAATGAAAATAAAAATCAATTAGGTTACGGGTTTGGAGAGAGGTGGGGGCCCACAGTGTGAAGGAGAAATGAGAAGACAGAATGAAAGAAAAGAGAGAGGTGCCTTCAGATGGCTGCAGACAGAACAGAAAGCGCTGTGGTAATCAAATCTGTTCTGCTTTTCTCCTTGCTTCTGAAGTGAAATGCCTTAACTTTTGTTCCTGAGTTTTGTTTATTTTAACGAGCCAATGTTTTGACTTTAAATCATCATGCTTGAACAACATTGAGGCTATTTAAAAACTCTTCATGGTATTATATCATTACCTATTATCATTATAGCCAAATTATCATATTTATTCCAATATAAACATTGTTCTATTCTAGGATTATAATTCCAGAATTGTCCTCAAAAATCTCAAAAGCATCTTTCACACAATAAAGTGAATTTATGAGTCAGAGAAATGTCCTTGCCTGGCTACCCAAACTAAATGTTCTTACTAAATGCTACGATATGCCCCACCAAGATACTTTAACATCTTCTCCTCAAAGATTCTAGATCAGAGTATACTTCCAACATAAATTCTAGATAAAAAATAAATTAATTGATTGCTACCAGAAACTAATTAGGTTCTGTCTCATTGCTAGCCAGGACACATTTCGATAATTCATCATTGCCTTTTCTAACTGTTTTTATTTGTAATTTACATTAAACATTTATCTCTCCCAATTTTGTGATGTCCAGATCAAGGTAGCCATTAGGGCTTATTGTCCTAAAATAATTTAAATGTAATTTGAGACTACTTCCTTCTGATGTACATCTAGCACACCACACAGTAGGTTCAATCAGGAAGTTTACAGGCACATACACGCCAGAGATGAATACATGCCTAGGCCAAGAACCACAACTGAACTTGCAGGCATAAGAACTACAACAATAAATTGCTAGGGGGCACTTAGGCAATGTAGCCCTGTGCAACATGTACCCGTTACTCTGGGCGATGTGGAGCCAGTTAGCACCACCCGGTGCTGGACCCCTGGGCACTGTTGACACCCCGAAATCAGGACTCAAACACAGTGAGAACGGGACTAAGACCTCTGTGCCACTTCAGGGTTCGTAATTGGTTTAGATACCCTAACTGGGTAAAAATAAACAAATCAGTGATTACAACTGTGAATTTTACAACAAAATGTACGCAACACAAGGAGCCACAATCTTTACTGATATGCTGATATACATAGACAATTGTAAAATATGAATATAATTGAATCTGACTTTCACAATATTGAGTTTTATAGCTGTATTGGCAAAGGAGAAAGCCAAAGGAGGTGAAGGGTGTGTTTAAGAATTCTGAAGGTCTATACCTTACAGTAACCATGAACCATGGGTGAAAAAACCCCATAAGAAATAGGAAGCGAAACTGCAATAGTAATGAGATAATGCCACAGACGCTAATTTATACTGTAGTTTTATCTGAAGTGAAATTATTTTACTATGATTTATGGACAATCAATGCAATATATATATGTTCTCTTAGACACATTTGATAAAATGACATTGTTTTGTGACTACTGCTAGACATATTGTAACCAGAACAGTGAAAAACACATAATGGGGTTCTACCTCAAAAGCTTTATAATGGTTATCATGCCATTTCTCTACCAGACCATGAACGGTAGACTTTAGAACCATCTGACTCAACTAACAGGCTGAATAGAGAACTACCGCCATCTAGTGTTATATTAAAGCATCACTAGAACACTTTATTAAAAGGTAGAACACTTTATTAAAAGGTATAATTTAGGCATTTTATGCTTAATGGACTGAAGGAGCATGTCAGATTTGAACCCACCCATGAGCTTGGGTACATTTGGGACATGACCACGACAGGCTAGACTTTATTTTTAAGTTTAAACCTGGTGAGAAAGGCACCAGAATCCCTGTCAAGTCTCTTTGAGACAGAAATGTAGACTGTATTTAGTTTCATGCCTTATTTATGATTTAGTTAATAACTCAAAGGGACAGGTAAATACATTTTTATTTTTTTAAATGTACACAGAGGTGGAAAAGAGGAGTTTGTGTTTGTCTGGTCAATATCTCTAGTTCTATACCATTCAATAACAAGATATTTGCTTTGGCTGAACATCACCTAAAGCATATTACAAACAAACACACTGTACTGCACTGAATTCAGGGTATGAAACAGTGATAAGGCGTGATACTGTCTCAATATCATTGGGGGGTGAATCCTAACTTAAAGACAGCGTGCCAAACTCAGAATTTCACACTAAATTCCAGTTGAGAGAACTTAAGTTTAATGAAAGCCCCAATCAAAGTATTGAACAAAGAAATCAAGTGCAGATTCAGTCTTCAGGAACTCCTGGATCTGAGACGTACATGCTGCTTTCTGTCATTTAAAAACAGGTTATGGCTCTGCTCATCATTAGAACAAACTAAAATGTAAATAAAGAATTAACAATTAAATTATAATACCAATTATTTGTAACGTTCCAACGCTCAACAAAGCCTGGTAATTAGTGTAGGTAACCCTGCCTTGATTCTGCGTTTGCTCCACTCTACTGGTCCTTGAAATCGGCCTTTCTCTTCTCCACAAACGCTGTCATGCCCTCCCTCCGATCATCCTGTGATAAGAAACACAATAGAAGTGATGCGCAGAACACACACACACACAGACACACACACACACACACACACACACACACACACACACAGACACACACACACAGACACACACACAGACAGTTAGTGTAAATAAAAGCAGTGGATTATCTGACCGTGGCGAAGGTAGCGTGGAATAACCTCTTCTCCAGACGATTCCCCTCAGCCAGCGTCAGCTCATACGCTACACACAGACACAGGCGTTAGATTCACACAACTACAGTCAACCAGAAAACGAGAGATCTTTCAATTATTTAAATATTCATAATCAATTTTAATCAAGGTTTCAAACCATGACATTTCTTATAGACCTGCATGGTCAGAGGTTGGTGTCTCAAAAAAGAAGTGAATTGAACTTTCCAACCTGCACCAACGGCCTCTTTAGCCATGGCAGAGACAATCTTGGAGTTAGCTGCAATCTTCTCCCCACATTTAATGGCTTCTGACACCAACTGGTCTACTGGATAGACCTTACTCACCAAACCTGGAAGAGAGCAGGGCTTGTATAAGGTGAGGTGGGTGGGTGTTGTATAGGGCTGAAACAATTAGTCAATGTTGTAGACAATAAAATAAATAAGTTTCACTTAAGTCTTAACAAAAATTAACACATTCTATAATGTGTGCAAGGGAGAAGTTGCTTTACATGGAAACACAACATGCATATCTGGAACATTGAAAAAGGAAACATCCCAGCACAAAGGAGATGAAAATCGTGAGAGTTGAGTGTGTTCCAGCTGGAACTAGTGAGAAAGCTGATTAAGAAACGCATTGCGTGTTTTTTCACGCACGTACATACATGTATGCAGAACGGATGGGTCATCCCCTGAGTGTCTTACCTGACTGTTTAGCCTCCTGTGCAGTAATCCTGTCTCCTGTAAGCACCAACTCCATAGCCAGGGATTTCCCCACAGCCCGTGTAAGTCTCTGAGTGCCACCGGCCCCTACACAAAGAGCACACATCAGCTACACACAGAGCCCACATCAGCTACCCACAGACCCTCATAAACTGCCCTTCAGTTATTCCATGTAGATCAGAGGTCCACTGTACCTGGGATGGTTCCCAGGAGTATCTCTGGCTGTCCAAACTGAGCCTTCTCTCCTGCATAGATAATGTCACACATCATAGCCAGTTCACATCCTCCACCCAACTGCAAGTGATGCAGAAAAAAACAGGAATTACACACAGAAATAATGTGAAACACACACGCTGGTGTAACTATACTTACAAAGTCCCTTTGGGACCATAACAAATTGAATGTTTCCTAAAACTAACCGTAATGCGTACTTGCAGCAATAACATTATTCAAACCTCCACAGGCAACTTAATTCAATATAATGTTTTACTATTGGGGGAGTATGCACACTCTTACAGCAAACCCGTTGACGGCTGCGATGACTGGCTTTCTGACTGTAGAGACACGGTTCCAGTGAGCCAGGAAGTTACCAGAATAACACTCCTGGAAGGTACGATTCTGCATCTCCTTGATATCAGCGCCAGCTGAAAACACATGCATTTTAGCTCGATACTTGTGAGGAAACAAAAAAGTATTCCTAAGCAAAAAGCAAATATTACAATCACATCCTCCATGTTGTGGTAGTAAAATGTATATTAATTCTCCACCATGATAATTAATGTCAACAGACACAAATGTTTGGGGTAAAAGAAACAAGATGCGTCGACACACAAACACACACACCCTTCACCTGCAAAGGCTCTGTCACCGCCAGTTAGAACAATGGCACCAACTGTTGTGTCTGCCTCAAATGCATCCAGAGCTTTTCCCAACTCAATCATCAGACCATCACACAGAGCGTTCAGAGATTTCGGTCGATTCAACTGGATGAAGCCCACGTCCAGTTTCTGTCCCCGCTTTTCCACTACGATGTACTCATACTGGCCACCTACACATTAATTCATACACACAGTAAAACAGTACAATAAGTTAGAGGACTGTTTTATTCCAGGCGGCGGTCCTAGACAACCGCACTGCAGCAGTCCTCCATTCAGAGATAAAGCTTGGAGTCATTAACAGCAATGTAGGACAGCAAATTGTTATAGGTTATGACTCCCATCATCCGGTGTGATTGGTAATGATTGCGGGACTTCAATGAATCTTGAAAGTTCCACTTTGCCAATAAATAATTGGCATAGTAAAACAGTAAAAACTAAATAATACTAGTTGGGTGGTTTGTTTTGTTGACCGTTAAGTATCCATCTATCCACCTGTACCAAAACGGTGTCGCATATTTATGACGTAAATTGCTCCATGACATTGTGTCAGGGGCGCAATGCAAAAACTGTAACGAGCAGAACTTACCTGCACTGTAATGACGAGCCACGTTAAACGTGGAGGGCAAAACTCGTGTCGTCTTTAAAAGCAGGGCTGCGGTTTTGCAGAACAAGGCCATTTCACACAAGAGACGTGGTGGTGCTGCTTCTCTGTTGCCAAAGAAATCTCACAACGACACAAACGCACACCGCAAATCACCTATCAAACCACGCGATACTTCATAACCAATGAAAAAGGGGAAGGAGAAACGCGACTTGTAGAGTGTTCTCTTAATACATCAATGGTTCCAACCGTAGTATGTCTATGATTCCAACCACAGCAGCGGGGTCAGTCGAGACTTAATTTAGACCATAAGAATTTTATGTTTTCAACAGGTTTGAATTATTCTAAATAATATTCATCCGCTGGACATTTTATGGGCATTTATTGTGTGTTAACGGATATCGGTGTCATAGTAACCACCAGTCGTATTCTGTTGCCAGTTGTATCGCTAACGGTAACCAGTTAGCTACAGGGCTCCTAAATGTTATTTTATAAGCCTGTGTGGCTTCTGCTGCTAGCTATTGAGCTATCTAGGTAGATACATTTATAGGTTTGATTTAGTGCCGTGACAGGAATATTAATATTTATTTCGCTGGCGTTCAGCCCATGGATGTATTAAGATAACTGGATACAGTGTTCGACCGGAAGCCCCGTACATTCCAATGAGAGTCATGGGTGTATATACATAGACATAATATACATAGACGCCGCATCTACCGCTATGCCTACTGGCGCTGATGAGAAATGCGGCCGCCATCTTGCGGCGGTCCACCGCTCCACTCAGTGTAATCCGTTTGGCAGGTGCAATGAGCTGTCAGCGCATTCAATTAATCATATCTCACTGAATACACTTTGCTGCAAAGGTCATACATGTAGCTATGACACAGGACACATGATTCAGCGTATTTTAATATTCATAGTGGGCTTAACAGTAATATAATATTCTGATTTATGATGTGATGTAGGCTATGATAGGTATTTTGCAAATCACACACTATAATTATGATAGAGAAGCAGAAACAGATAGTGTCAGTATAGTCAGATATTTTTATAAGTTGAAAAAACAATACATGATTATATAATATTCTACTTTTAAGATTTTTATATTTCACACACACACCACTAAAACCCCTGGAAGAGGACTGTTTTGCAGAGCTTCTTTCTCGTGCTCCCTTTTTGCAGTTCAAAAGAGGTGAGTTTGGCAACGTGGTTCAGCCTTAGAGTGAGAAACACAAACACAACCAATGACAACAAGTCTGAATGATGGTTGTCAATGCCAATCTGGGTCTCCTCAATGTGTTTCCCAGCAGAAAAACATCCTTCGTTGAGTTCGTTCCCATCTCCTCTCGGACAATGTGTGTGACTGTCGACACCTTACGAGCTTGGATTGTTGAAGCTCGGTGGATCACCCTCTCTGCACCTCTCAGAACCTAATATTAAAAAAATAATACATATTTATATTGTGATTTACACAGTGCTCACAGCAACTGCACACAGCGCCTGCCCAACACTGATAATACAGTCTGATCATACAGTCTAATGATACAGTCTGGTAATACAGTCTGATATACAGTCTGGTAATACGGTCTGATAATACAGTCTAATGATACAGTATAATGATACAACACTGATAATACAACACTGATGATACGGTCTGATAATACGTCTGATGATAGGGTCTGATAATACGGTCTAATGATACGGTCTGATAATACGGTCTGATTATACAGTCTAATGATACGGTCTGATAATACAGTCTGATCATACAGTCTAATGATAGAGTCTGATAATACGGTCTGATGATACAGTCTAATGATACGGTCTGATAATACAGTCTGATCATAGAGTCTGATAATACGGTCTGATAATACGGTCTAATGATACGGTCTGATAATACGGTCTGATAATACAGTTTAATGATACGTTCTGATAATGCGGTCTGATAATACAGTTTAATGATACGGTCTGATAATACGGTCTAATAATACGGTCTGGTAATACGGTCTGGTGATACGGTCTGATGAAACGGTCTGGTAATACAGTCTGGTAATACAGTCTGATAATACAACACTGATCATACAGTCTGATAATACGGTCTGTGCTGTGTAAATGGCCAATGTTATACCAGCAATAATAGGTTATATTTCTACAATAGCATTATTGTGTCAGTTGTAATCTAAGTGTTAAATTACTTATCAAGTCTCAGTTCATAATCGGGTGAACACCGGCCGGTGAAGTAAACATAGCCAAGCTAGCATACTTAGATTTCAGTACAGTGATACATGCTCCTTCTCTACTCACTGGTAATATTATTTTCACAAAACACAACCAATAATACCGAAATATTAAATCTTACTTGTGAAGGTAATCCCTTGAGCCCAGCTGGCGATGGTCCGCCGATTTAAGCAGGAATATGCTGCACAGTGCTGTTGCATGTATATCTTCTGCTGCTACCAACTAGGAGTTCGACCGCATTAAGATGGCGGCCTCATTTCTTGAGCCCAGCAGCGGATGTGGCGTCTATGTATATTATGTCTATGTGTATATATCTATGCTGCCTACTGGCGCTGATGAGAAATGCGGCCGCCATCTTGGAGCGGTCACCCGCTCCACTCAGTGTAATCTGTTTGGCAGGTGCAATGAGCTGTCAGCGCATTCAATTAATCATACCTCACTAAATGCCCAACTGATTTTCATGTGGTTTCTTTTGCTGCAAAGGTCATACATGCAGCTATGACACAGGACACATGGTTCGGCGTATTTTAATATTCATAGTGGGACCAGGACGATGCTAATACAGCTACTGGAATTTACAATAGTAAACCAATTTAGTAGACGTCTAACCCTCCCTGAATTCCTTTTGGTCAGTTGGAATCAGCTGGTATTTGGCAGTAATTTTACGTGCAGTAGATTCGCAAACCCGCAAAAACAGATTCGTATCCATAGACAGCTAGTTAGTGATTCGACGGTTTTACATTTTGTAGTTGTAGATAGTGATTTGTTTATGTGTAAATTTGCAAAAAAAAATTGTACAGATGCAAAAAGTTATTTATTACAAGTCTTTAATTACGCATTCACAAATCTTTACATACTACTACGAAATGTAAAACCGTCGTGTGGATTGTGATTTACAGGTGTGCGAATACCCACAAGACATTTGTTTTACCCACAAGATTGTCATTTACAGGTGTGCAAATACCCACAAGACATTTGTTTTACCCACAAGACATTTGGCAGTGATTTGATTCCATACATTTCTTGAGCCCAGCAGCGGATGCGGCATCTTCTCTTTATGTCTATGGTTCCAACCTTCTGATGGTGGAGTCCTCGTCAATACTCTCTTCTTGACTCCACAATAATTATTGGTAGCTATCGTAGGCCAATCGTGTGAATTTTTTTATTTATGATTTATCGACTCGATCCACTCCAGCAATAATATTTATCCAACGTTGAGTGTAATCGTTTTAGTCGGTGTGTTGTGACAACCCTGCATATTTTGGGGTGGGCTTTCATTGTCTACCTGTAATGACCATAATGTTATGTAACGTCATTATGGCTATTGTTAATGCAACACCTGCCAGGTAGATGGATCTTTTTTTCTTTCATATGGACAACTATTACTGGAATTATTCCCTTCTTAATGTTGCATTTCACTGTTCATTTTTAAATAATAAAAACAGATTTTTCTTTGAATACATTGCAGATAAAGTAACCAGGTTTCCCGTCATTGAGTTGTTGTTATGTTTTACGTCTGGGTTCATTGAAAGTTGCGTAGACTGGCAAGTTAACATCAGTCATCTTTTGTCACCATCATCACTAGAATCAATTTCTCTTTTTTTTTATCAACGCACCATAACATGCATCCCTTCACACATGAGCGCACCATTTGGTAATGTCCTTTATGCTGTAGAGTAGTGATAAGCAAACCACAGTCAGCAGGAGCTTGCTGAGGTTTATTATTTATTATCTCACGATCTGCGAGCAGGAACCTGGTTATTGGATTTGGTTTTAACGAACGCGTTGTTTGTTACCAACAACTTACGTATAGAGGAAAAATCCTGAAAAAAGGAGAGCACAAAGCATTTCGGCTGGAGCTGTGGGGTAAGATGTACCGTTATTACACAGCCTATAATAAGCCTATTTATGACAGACACATGGACATCATAATAATCTTAAATGATTAACCAACTGTAGGTCTATTCCTGAAAAATCGTTGTTCAATGTTAAAAAGGCTAAGCAGGAAAAATACGCATACACGCGTCTTGCTCATATTCGTAGTATAATCTTTACATCTTTCTCAACCAATCGTGACTGTTTTATACAATATTGCAGCAACTACAGCGCTATCCAAACTCTATTTTTATAATGCTACATTGATATTCTGCCTAACAGTGTATTTGTAGGCTATACATCCCAGAAACCTGTCGTGGAAATTTAGACTTCAATAGCTGAATTCGAACTTAAAGTAAGACGCACGAGAGTATGTTACAGTTTGACACTTTTAACAGGTTTAATTGCAAGTAAGAAACCATTTCTCAAATACAGGTCCAAGCTTTTGCATTGATCAGATCAATCTCTATAGCAAGCTTAAAGAATAGGTTTGAGGAAAGTCTTCATCAGACAACAGGACAATAACCTGTGCTGGATCAGACTGACCTAATGATTACAACTTCTGCATGGTATTTAAAGGAATGAAGTTACGCACACTCATTGACACACCAACCTAAACAGAGATGATGGAGAACAGACGAGGTCCTTAGAAGATCTCACCAAACTATAGGATAAATTGTAAATGACCTATAGGCTTGACATAAGAATCCGAGGTCACTGCCCTCAAGCAAAGGGAGCCTGATAGATCCGCATCCATGATGAATCACAGATGCGGTGAACAAAGACTCGGGCATTTCCTTTTGACAGTCCATCACAAACAGGTAATCAAGACATCTGTTTCTAGCATTGGGCCCCTCCACCAGCGTAAAGATAACATTCCAGTTCTCCTAAGTAAAACACTAGATTCTCAGGGTCTCGTGTTTCCCGTTCTTAACTTTTGGGCCCTCTTAATGATATCCATACGTATATCGCATACGACTATACGTTTAACCTCACTATTTCTGAACTCCTAAATCCTAAACATTCTTTCCTCTGTGCCTTTTGGCCTAAACAACATCTATAGGACTTACATGTTAATAAACTTCTTGAGTGATCATAAAATTCCATAACAATCTGCCCTTTTTAACATTATAAACCCTTAATCATGTTAAACAATTTAAGAGTGTCAACTCTAAATTTTAGTTCACTCAAGCTTAATAATTACTCAGAACCAATCAGGAATATATGGATCCACCACTGTCATACGTCTGAAACTGTAACCTGTTAAGAAAAATAATTTCACCAAACATAATACACAATCAATTGAAATAATCCAATGTCAGTACAGTACTTAGCAACATTCAACAGTGTCATTTTCATATTCTGGATTTCTAGTCCTCCATCTAGTGTGTGAGGAACTAATCATTAAGCATATTAGAAAAAAACATCAGTAAATATGTTGGCACTCTTTGATCACCAGAAACATTCACATGACAGATCATTGAGTCATTATTTACATTCAGTACTGTTTATAAGTGAAGAAACATCAGGTCAAGGTCCACATATATGTAATGTAATTTTAGGGTCAGTCATAATGAACCATTCCTCATTGGGTTGGCAGTTGCTTACATTACATGATATCTGTTTTTGTAACAGTCCCTGAGATCGGGCTTTAACGCCTTTCTCAATACCTATCTTATTCAAGTTTACATTTGGTTTGTAATGTTGTAGGTCAGAGAACCACAGTACAATTACAACAATGAGATTAAAAGCAAGATGTAATGCGATGTTGCATCTCATTCCCCCAATCCTCCTGTAGGGGTTCCATGGTCGTCTCGCTGGTTCCATGGTGTGCAGGCTTGGTTTCTCTGATTACTGCTGACTGTGTTGGGGGTCAGAAGCACGTGACCCGTTCAAACAGAAATTAGGATACTTATTCCTTGCCTGTATTCTCCAGAGGTGGAGCCTTTTTCTCTTTACAGTCCATAACTTCCTTGAAAAGTGTACAATAACATTCACACAATTTGTAATTGCCTCCTTTGTGGTCTGGATGACACGTTTTTCCTTGGTTCTGGTTTGACCTTTTCTGTGGTCTGTACCTAAAGTCATTCAGTTAGCTTCTGATATATGTGTGTGTGTGTGTGTGTGTGTGTGGGGGTAGGGCTCAGATGCTCTGCTCCAGTTGTTCATGGTCCAACCTGTTGATTTTTAATGCGACACAACCTGCAAACAGTTATTGCATTCCATGTGTCAGTTAACATCTTTAACAATAGAATTACATTGTGTTTACTGCTCAGATTTAATTTTGCTAGGCCAAATACATTTGTAATAGCTATTCCCTCAATCATTCAAATGTTTAGACATTCTATCAAATTAAACACTTCAATTGCCTGAAATCCAAATTTAACAAATGCTATATTCTTGAATATATTTATTACGTCACTTCCCCTCTTGTTTTCTCCTTCAGTTCATCAACAATGGAGAAAACAACCAACTGTAATAGACAAACTTGTTAAATTTATCTAAGATAAAACACATGACTAAAATATGGTTTATGACCAGCCATCTGTTAGCTCTGGGCTGAGCCACCTCACAATCACACAGTAAAACCAGCCCCCTTCTAAATAGACAAGTTGGGTGTGCCCCCTCTTTTGAGCCAGAGAAGCACCCCAGGGAGGGTCAGAGAAAAGTTGATAAAGATAACACCCCTCATTTAGCAGAAACCATCTCTTGACAGGCAGACACAGAGTTACAGTTAACTTTCTGCCCTTTTAACAATCAAGAACTCAGAATGTCTTAAACATGTTACTCAAAATAGCCAAAAGCCAATAATAAAAATAAAAGTGTGTTTCAGAAATACACTTAACCCACATGGTCATTCATTATATCATCATGCCAACATTTATAGGAACAAATCCAAATGTCCTTATTAACTTTACAAAACGAATAACCATAGCATATAACTAGAATATAATCTCCCTATAACATATAATGTAGTCCTCCTACAAAACAAACAAAATGGAACATATAGTATTCCAGGTAAAAACATGCAGAGTTATAATCGGAAATACTCTTAATTATGTCATTAGCGCAGATGTTACATAATGCCTAAGACAAATAATACAATAAAATAGGAATTCCTCGTGCACAGGAAAACCAGAAAATAAATTTGTCGACAAAACTTTGGCCTGGGACCCCTGTCCCAACTTCATGAAGCTTTACCCCAGATCATGCATGAATCACACCTAGGTCATTTTAATATGATATTTGCGTACGTGTACGAACGAACCTGGACAGCGAAAAATAAGACCTCTCACTAACAATGAGCTGATTTCTACTGAGAATTTACCCTGACAGTAGCTATATATGCAGTCCCTAGTTGTAACCGGTAAACTAGGGACAATGAGATATCAACCATCATGGGTCCAGTCACGCTCCCCGAGCTGCACGGACCTGACAAACCCCGTTTATCAGGCGATACGCAATGTACGCTACACTACGCTAAACACTTAACTTTAAGCGTAAGCATAGTGCCAAGACACCGGTACTCCTCCCCAGTGGAACGAAAATCTCACACAACCATACGTCTGCATATCAACTCAAAACACAGAATAGACAAGTCTTCACTTAACATCCGAACAAAATTACTTTAACTGTAAATACTGACATAATTAACTAATTACAGGAATCACATAATGGTTTGATCTCACCGGGTTGATGTTTTCCTGCCCGTCCCCTCTGACCGTCAGTACCCCCGTCCGTGGCAGCCATGGGTCCTGTGACGCTCCATTTGGTCGTCTGCTGTTGTGCCATCACCGTCTCCCACACTGTCTCTGTTCCCATGGTAATAGTCTCTAGTGTCCGGCACAGTGCAGTCACGAGCCCAGTGTCCAAATGCACCACAGTTGAAACAGCTATCAGAGTTGGGACTTTGGCTGGAGTTATCATCACCCTGGTGTCTGTAGGTATCACCCTGGTGTCTGTAGTTATCACCCTGGTGTCTGTATTGTCCTCTCCTGCTTGCTCTCCGTCTCCGTCTCCGTCTCCCTCCTGAGTAGCCTCTGCTGTAGAACTCCAGTTGGGCCATCTGAATTTGCGTTTCACGCTCCCGTCTTTCTTCGGTCTGTTTGTACAGCTGGTCCTCGTAGACTCTTTCAGCGTGCTTAAAATACGGCCAGACGGTTTCCATGCGACCCTCATCCAGGTCTACACAGTGGTTTTGAATGTGCTTCCTAATGTCTGGTAGAAGGCCTGCAACTAACCTCATTTTACACTGTTGCTCCCAGGCCGACTCTTCATCACCGTCCGGTCTCTTTCCCATTCCGCTGTGTAATTCAAAAGCTTTTTCGAGTCTATTCCTGTAGTCTGAAACTTTCTCGCCCAGTGTCTGTTTACAATCAGAGATCTTTTCCCAGTTCATTCGCTTAGGAAAAGCAGCGATAAGTCCAGTGCTCAGCTGTTCCACAGCACTCCGGTAGTCAGAGTGCGCATCCCAATTGAACATAATGTTTCTCTCGCTAGGCCAGTTTCTTTTCACTCTCCCCCATTTTAGTTGCAAGGCCTTCATCAAAATTGTTTCAATCTCCACAGAGGTCGGTCTATATTGATTCACGATCTGTAGAAACACACGGACAAATTCCTCTCCACCTTCTGTTTCTGGGTCAGGTAGTGTAGAAGCCACGTCTCTCAGGTCGGCGGGTGACCACGGTCTGTAGACTAGTATAGTCGCTGGGTTATCCGTGTCTCCTCCACCAGCTGGGTTGGCTACCTCCACCATAGGGAATTGCCCGGCATCAATGCTGTGTTGTTCTCTGGGACAGGCCGCAGTGGTACTCTGGGTCCTCTCAGCGGCGGGTGAAACTCTGTCGAGGCCGAATACGGATGGGTAGAGTCCTCCTCCGCGAATGTTTTCCATCAGGTCCGATGCTGTTGGCATAGTTGGTACCGCTGGGGCTGTTGTGGTAACGCCGCGATAGGGTGGGGGTCGGTCAGCAGGAGGACAGGCAGCATCAACCTGGTTGGGACAAGCTAGAACACACCGATTAACAAGCCCCGTGCTACACCGCTTAGCCCGTATATCAGTCTGCTCTCTCCACTTATTATATGCCTTCCAATCTACTTTCTGCCGATTACCCCGTGAAACCTTAATTTTACCCCGTTCAAAATCCTCCAACTTGTCTTTCAACAACAGTATCTGTCTCTGACTAAAACTGCCATGAGCAGGAAATCCCAATAACTCCCACAGGTCTAATTGTTCGCATGTCCAGTCTCCGTATTTATCTGTCATTATTTTAGCCGGTCCAACAACGTAACGTTCAGTATCCACCGAAGGTTTACCAATACACATGTAATTACCCATGTTGTTATCGATATTTAAGACGCAAAATCTAATTTTAGCATATAATGAAGTGTCCTATATGTGTTAATGAACTCGTCAGTTCTTTTAAGTGAGATATCCTGAATAACCGAGCCGTCTCACCGCACCCAGATAACCTATATTGAACAGCATTTTTTCCTACTGTATACAGGTATTAACACTTCATACAGGTAAATATTGCTCCAGTCTGGCGCTCTCCACTCACCCATTTGTTGAGGAGGATTGGAGCTGCAGAAATTAATAATTCCTGACGTGCACGTTTTACCAGACCAAAATCAACAAATACCCGATTAGAAGTACTGTTTTCCATTTTTAAGCCAAGTTTAAAATCTTACAATAACCTTACGAATTAAGTCAAAATTAACGAGCCTATTTTGTTAATTTATCAAAACCGTTGTCAAACTGTCGTCCAACATTGTCCCAATTCAGCATTTTTAGGTCCTTGAGTTTCAAAATTCTGTATAGAATCACATATCTCCAAAGACAGTCCTGGCCTGTTATTTTTCAAAAAAAATTTAAAAAAAAATTATATCGCTCTTTAGGATATGTAGCCTGTTTTGGAAAAATACGGATTACTTTATTAAGAATCTCGGACGATGCCCCCAAATGTCGTGGAAATTTAGACTTCAATAGCTGAATTCGAACTTAAAGTAAGACGCACGAGAGTATGTTACAGTTTGACACTTTTAACAGGTTTAATTGCAAGTAAGAAACCATTTCTCAAATACAGGTCCAAGCTTTTGCATTGATCAGATCAATCCCTATAGCAAGCTTAAAGAATAGGTTTGAGGAAAGTCTTCATCAGACAACAGGACAATAACCTGTGCTGGATCAGACTGACCTAATGATTACAACTTCTGCATAGTATTTAAAGGAATGAAGTTACGCACACTCATTGACACACCAACCTAAACAGAGATGATGGAGAACAGACGAGGTCCTTAGAAGATCTCACCAAACTATAGGATAAATTGTAAATGACCTATAGGCTTGACATAAGAATCCGAGGTCACTGCCCTCAAGCAAAGGGAGCCTGATAGATCCGCATCCATGATGAATCACAGATGCGGTGAACAAAGACTCGGGCATTTCCTTTTGACAGTCCATCACAAACAGGTAATCAAGACATCTGTTTCTAGCATTGGGCCCCTCCACCAGCGTAAAGATAACATTCCAGTTCTCCTAAGTAAAACACTAGATTCTCAGGGTCTCGTGTTTCCCGTTCTTAACTTTTGGGCCCTCTTAATGATATCCATACGTATATCGCATACGACTATACGTTTAACCTCACTATTTCTGAACTCCTAAATCCTAAACATTCTTTCCTCTGTGCCTTTTGGCCTAAACAACATCTATAGGACTTACATGTTAATAAACTTCTTGAGTGATCATAAAATTCCATAACAACCCTTTTAACATTATAAACCCTTAATCATGTTAAACAATTTAAGAGTGTCAACTCTAAATTTTAGTTCACTCAAGCTTAATAATTACTCAGAACCAATCAGGAATATATGGATCCACCACTGTCATACGTCTGAAACTGTAACCTGTTAAGAAAAATAATTTCACCAAACATAATACACAATCAATTGAAATAATCCAATGTCAGTACAGTACTTAGCAACATTCAACAGTGTCATTTTCATATTCTGGATTTCTAGTCCTCCATCTAGTGTGTGAGGAACTAATCATTAAGCATATTAGAAAAAAACATCAGTAAATATGTTGGCACTCTTTGATCACCAGAAACATTCACATGACAGATCATTGAGTCATTATTGCTAACACATTCAGTACTGTTTATAAGTGAAGAAACATCAGGTCAAGGTCCACATATATGTAATGTAATTTTAGGGTCAGTCATAATGAACCATTCCTCATTGGGTTGGCAGTTGCTTACATTACATGATATCTGTTTTGTAACAGTCCCTGAGATCGGGCTTTAACGCCTTTCTCAATACCTATCTTATTCAAGTTTACATTTGGTTTGTAATGTTGTAGGTCAGAGAACCACAGTACAATTACAACAATGAGATTAAAAGCAAGATGTAATGCGATGTTGCATCTCATTCCCCCAATCCTCCTGTAGGGGTTCCATGGTCGTCTCGCTGGTTCCATGGTGTGCAGGCTTGTTTCTCTGATTACTGCTGACTGTGTTGGGGTCAGAGGTTGCTAGCACGTGACCCGTTCAAACAGAAATTAGGATACTTATTCCTTGCCTGTATTCTCCAGAGGTGGAGCCTTTTTCTCTTTACAGTCCATAACTTCCTTGAAAAGTGTACAATAACATTCACACAATTTGTAATTGCCTCCTTTGTGGTCTGGATGACACGTTTTTCCTTGGTTCTGGTTTGACCTTTTCTGTGGTCTGTACCTAAAGTCATTCAGTTAGCTTCTGATATATATGTGTGTGTGTGTGTGTGTGTGGGGGTAGGGCTCAGATGCTCTGCTCCAGTTGTTCATGGTCCAACCTGTTGTTTTTTAATGCGACACAACCTGCAAACAGTTATTGCATTCCATGTGTCAGTTAACATCTTTAACAATAGAATTACATTGTGTTTACTGCTCAGATTTAATTTTGCTAGGCCAAATACATTTGTAATAGCTATTCCCTCAATCATTCAAATGTTTAGACATTCTATCAAATTAAACACTTCAATTGCCTGAAATCCAAATTTAACAAATGCTATATTCTTGAATATATTTATTACGTCACTTCCCCTCTTGTTTTCTCCTTCAGTTCATCAACAATGGAGAAAACAACCAACTGTAATAGACAAACTTGTTAAATTTATCTAAGATAAAACACATGACTAAAATATGGTTTATGACCAGCCATCTGTTAGCTCTGGGCTGAGCCACCTCACAATCACACAGTAAAACCAGCCCCCTTCTAAATAGACAAGTTGGGTGTGCCCCCTCTTTTGAGCCAGAGAAGCACCCCAGGGAGGGTCAGAGAAAAGTTGATAAAGATAACACCCCTCATTTAGCAGAAACCATCTCTTGACAGGCAGACACAGAGTTACAGTTAACTTTCTGCCCTTTTAACAATCAAGAACTCAGAATGTCTTAAACATGTTACTCAAAATAGCCAAAAGCCAATAATAAAAATAAAAGTGTGTTTCAGAAATACACTTAACCCACATGGTCATTCATTATATCATCATGCCAACATTTATAGGAACAAATCCAAATGTCCTTCAGTTAACTTTACAAAACGAATAACCATAGCATATAACTAGAATATAATCTCCCTATAACATATAATGTAGTCCTCCTACAAAACAAACAAAATGGAACATATAGTATTCCAGGTAAAAACATGCAGAGTTATAATCGGAAATACTCTTAATTATGTCATTAGCGCAGATGTTACATAATGCCTAAGACAAATAATACAATAAAATAGGAATTCCTCGTGCACAGGAAAACCAGAAAATAAATTTGTCGACAAAACTTTGGCCTGGGACCCCTGTCCCAACTTCATGAAGCTTTACCCCAGATCATGCATGAATCACACCTAGGTCATTTTAATATGATATTTGCGTACGCGTACGAACGACCCTGGACAGCGAAAAATAAGACCTCTCACTAACAATGAGCTGATTTCTACTGAGAATTTACCTGACAGTAGCTATATATGCAGTCCCTAGTTGTAACCGGTAAACTAGGGACAATGAGATATCAACCATCATGGGTCCAGTCACGCTCCCCGAGCTGCACGGACCTGACAAACCCCGTTTATCAGGCGATACGCAATGTACGCTACACTACGCTAAACACTTAACTTTAAGCGTAAGCATAGTGCCAAGACACCGGTACTCCTCCCCAGTGGAACGAAAATCTCACACAACCATACGTCTGCATATCAACTCAAAACACAGAATAGACAAGTCTTCACTTAACATCCGAACAAAATTACTTTAACTGTAAATACTGACATAATTAACTAATTACAGGAATCACATAATGGTTTGATCTCACCGGGTTGATGTTTTCCTGCCCGTCCCCTCTGACCGTCAGTACCCCGTCCGTGGCAGCCATGGGTCCTGTGACGCTCCATTTGGTCGTCTGCTGTTGTGCCATCACCGTCTCCCACACTGTCTCTGTTCCCATGGTAATAGTCTCTAGTGTCCGGCACAGTGCAGTCACGAGCCCAGTGTCCAAATGCACCACAGTTGAAACAGCTATCAGAGTTGGGACTTTGGCTGGAGTTATCATCACCCTGGTGTCTGTATGTATCACCCTGGTGTCTGTAGTTATCACCCTGGTGTCTGTATTGTCCTCTCCTGCTTGCTCTCCGTCTCCGTCTCCGTCTCCCTCCTGAGTAGCCTCTGCTGTAGAAGTCCAGTTGGGCCATCTGAATTTGCGTTTCACGCTCCCGTCTTTCTTCGGTCTGTTTGTACAGCTGGTCCTCGTAGACTCTTTCAGCGTGCTTAAAATACGGCCAGACGGTTTCCATGCGACCCTCATCCAGGTCTACACAGTGGTTTTGAATGTGCTTCCTAATGTCTGGTAGAAGGCCTGCAACTAACCTCATTTTACACTGTTGCTCCCAGGCCGACTCTTCATCACCGTCCGGTCTCTTTCCCATTCCGCTGTGTAATTCAAAAGCTTTTTCGAGTCTATTCCTGTAGTCTGAAACTTTCTCGCCCAGTGTCTGTTTACAATCAGAGATCTTTTCCCAGTTCATTCGCTTAGGAAAAGCAGCGATAAGTCCAGTGCTCAGCTGTTCCACAGCACTCCGGTAGTCAGAGTGCGCATCCCAATTGAACATAATGTTTCTCTCGCTAGGCCAGTTTCTTTTCACTCTCCCCATTTTAGTTGCAAGGCCTTCATCAAAATTGTTTCAATCTCCACAGAGGTCGGTCTATATTGATTCACGATCTGTAGAAACACACGGACAAATTCCTCTCCACCTTCTGTTTCTGGGTCAGGTAGTGTAGAAGCCACGTCTCTCAGGTCGGCGGGTGACCACGGTCTGTAGACTAGTATAGTCGCTGGGTTATCCGTGTCTCCTCCACCAGCTGGGTTGGCTACCTCCACCATAGGGAATTGCCCGGCATCAATGCTGTGTTGTTCTCTGGGACAGGCCGCAGTGGTACTCTGGGTCCTCTCTGCGGCGGGTGAAACTCTGTCGAGGCCGAATACGGATGGGTAGAGTCCTCCTCCGCGAATGTTTTCCATCAGGTCCGATGCTGTTGGCATAGTTGGTACCGCTGGGGCTGTTGTGGTAACGCCGCGATAGGGTGGGGTCGGTCAGCAGGAGGACAGGCAGCATCAACCTGGTTGGGACAAGCTAGAACACACCGATTAACAAGCCCCGTGCTACACCGCTTAGCCCGTATATCAGTCTGCTCTCTCCACTTATTATATGCCTTCCAATCTACTTTCTGCCGATTACCCCGTGAAACCTTAATTTTACCCGTTCAAAATCCTCCAACTTGTCTTTCAACAACAGTATCTGTCTCTGACTAAAACTGCCATGAGCAGGAAATCCCAATAACTCCCACAGGTCTAATTGTTCGCATGTCCAGTCTCCGTATTTATCTGTCATTATTTTAGCCGGTCCAACAACGTAACGTTCAGTATCCACCGAAGGTTTACCAATACACATGTAATTACCCATGTTGTTATCGATATTTAAGACGCAAAATCTAATTTTAGCATATAATGAAGTGTCCTATATGTGTTAATGAACTCGTCAGTTCTTTTAAGTGAGATATCCTGAATAACCGAGCCGTCTCACCGCACCCAGATAACCTATATTGAACAGCATTTTTTCCTACTGTATACAGGTATTAACACTTCATACAGGTAAATATTGCTCCAGTCTGGCGCTCTCCACTCACCCATTTGTTGAGGAGGATTGGAGCTGCAGAAATTAATAATTCCTGACGTGCACGTTTTACCAGACCAAAATCAACAAATACCCGATTAGAAGTACTGTTTTCCATTTTTAAGCCAAGTTTAAAATCTTACAATAACCTTACGAATTAAGTCAAAATTAACGAGCCTATTTTGTTAATTTATCAAAACCGTTGTCAAACTGTCGTCCAACATTGTCCCAATTCAGCATTTTTAGGTCCTTGAGTTTCAAAATTCTGTATAGAATCACATATCTCCAAAGACAGTCCTGGCCTGTTATTTTTTCAAAAAAATTTAAAAAAAAATTATATCGCTCTTTAGGATATGTAGCCTGTTTTGGAAAAATACGGATTACTTTATTAAGAATCTCGGACGATGCCCCCAAATGTCGTGGAAATTTAGACTTCAATAGCTGAATTCGAACTTAAAGTAAGACGCACGAGAGTATGTTACAGTTTGACACTTTTAACAGGTTTAATTGCAAGTAAGAAACCATTTCTCAAATACAGGTCCAAGCTTTTGCATTGATCAGATCAATCTCTATAGCAAGCTTAAAGAATAGGTTTGAGGAAAGTCTTCATCAGACAACAGGACAATAACCTGTGCTGGATCAGACTGACCTAATGATTACAACTTCTGCATGGTATTTAAAGGAATGAAGTTACGCACACTCATTGACACACCAACCTAAACAGAGATGATGGAGAACAGACGAGGTCCTTAGAAGATCTCACCAAACTATAGGATAAATTGTAAATGACCTATAGGCTTGACATAAGAATCCGAGGTCACTGCCCTCAAGCAAAGGGAGCCTGATAGATCCGCATCCATGATGAATCACAGATGCGGTGAACAAAGACTCGGGCATTTCCTTTTGACAGTCCATCACAAACAGGTAATCAAGACATCTGTTTCTAGCATTGGGCCCCTCCACCAGCGTAAAGATAACATTCCAGTTCTCCTAAGTAAAACACTAGATTCTCAGGGTCTCGTGTTTCCCGTTCTTAACTTTTGGGCCCTCTTAATGATATCCATACGTATATCGCATACGACTATACGTTTAACCTCACTATTTCTGAACTCCTAAATCCTAAACATTCTTTCCTCTGTGCCTTTTGGCCTAAACAACATCTATAGGACTTACATGTTAATAAACTTCTTGAGTGATCATAAAATTCCATAACAAACCAGATGTCTTTATCGGGAATTACATACAAAAAGATGAGGGTAGGGGCAGCGGTACAGAAAGGAAGAGCATCTCCTGAGAAAGGCAGTCAGGCTGCACCTTCTGCGTTGTTGCCTGTTCTTTTTATATCTGACCTAGTTCAACTTGACGTCCCAAATGGCCTCATATTCCCTTAGATAATTAAGTACAATTATTTACTTATTATGGAATACATGGTGCCATAGGGTATAATTTGGAATTTAAGCCTCTTTGTGGTTTAACACCGCAGCATCAATTCCTATGTAGTTAGCATGGGCGGAGAGTTGAACAGCATTCATATTTATGCATGATCTCATGCTAAATACATAGGAAAAGTGAGTACTCACTGAATACAAAAGTGAGTACACCCCTCACATTTTTGTAAATATTGGACAATATATTTTCATGTGACAACATGCGCTGAAGAAATTAATGTAAAGTAGTGAGTGCACAGCTTGTATAACATTGAAAAAAACATATTTACTACATATTTAGAAAGATGGCACAAGATGTGAAGACTTGCCAAAATGCTATATCACAGGGCTTGACTTTTTGCACCCCCATACTTTCATCTGCTGATGTAAAATAACCAGCCAGGTAGAAAAAAAGCTACGCTAACAAAAGCCACAAAGGGAGAGTAAGTTATCGTGGTATGATTTTTAAAGATGGGAAAATAGTAACGCAAGAATTGTTAATGTTGTTTCTTTGTTTCTAGCCGGTTGGAGCTTTTAATCAAATCCAGAAACACTCATGCTCCAGATATTTAACTCATCTAAAGGAAGACAATTGTATTGCTATTTTAAATCAGCACAACAGTTATCAACTGTGATTACATAGCATAGCAAAAAATATTATAACATGTGTTATGGTTGCTAATAATGGGCCTCGTACATATTCCATTGAAAATCCAGCTACAGTTATTTCTGATGTCATTCACATGTGACCCCAAACTTTTGAAAGTGACGAAACCCATTGAAATATGCAGACTTTTGACATAGAGATGTTGATGTTCTGTTTGACAGATCTAATGATGTTCTGTATAAAATAGAGATGATGAGGTTCTGTTTGGCATAAAGATGATGCTGTTCTGTTGGGTGTTTTCAGACAGACCGGTGCGGTGTACGGTGATGGAGCAGCGGTTGGTGGCTATGTGCTGGCTCTGTCTACTTCTCTCCGCCTTCCTATGCGAGCCTGTACTCTGCAAGGGTGGTCGTGGTGGAAGCAGGGGTTCCTCTCGGGGTTCGTCACGTAGCAGTGGCCGTTTCCGGTCAAGAACCCATTCCACAAAGGCCTGGTTCAAGACCATGCCCGGGCGCTCGTCCCCGGTGCGTGTGGCAAGCGCAGCAGCAGCCGGGGCGGCGGTTGCATTAGCCGCTGATAGATTGCATCGTTCAACCTACCGGTGCAGCCACGTTAATTCTGATTACGATGGGGAAGATTATAACCGGACTGTTTGCTACATGACCAGCGTATCGGGATCTGGTCAGAACCAACCATCACTCTCACAAATCGTCACTGTCATCACCTTAGCCACAGTGTTAAATAGAAATGTCTACAGTTGTGAGCATATATTTTTGGTTTAAGTAATTTAGCTAATTATATTTTAATTAATTGAAAATGTTTTACTTGTAACAAAGAGGTGCCTCTTCCAGACGGTTTGTAGTCCTGATGGGAGTCAAACGTGTTTAGCAGACAAGCAAAACATTGTAGAATGAAAGGCGTGTTGAAGTGAGTTTTTGGGAAACTCAATGTAGCTGTAGTCGTGTTCCAGCAGGTATGACCTAATAATAACAATATCACTTAAATATATGACTACTACTTCAAAAAAAAATGTGTACCCCTTGTCCTGTTTACAAGCAAACTTAATGTTGTATACTGGTTATTATAAACTGGGTGCTATAAATCCCAAATGCTGATTGATGTAGATTGGCTGATAGCTGGGGTACATAAAACTATATACCATATGACATCACAATATTTACGGCTCTAAATGCGTGCAAAAAGCTTTTTTATACCCATTAAGCTTTGAGATGTGTAGTTTATTGCGAAAATACCAATGTCAAGCTCAAAATGACAAAAGCAGTTTAGCCTGTGCCACCTTATATTTATACACCAGTGCCACCTCATATTTATACTCCAGTGCCACCTCATATTTATACTCCAGTGCCACCTCATATTTATACTCCAGTGCCACCTTATATTTATACACCAGTGCCACCTCATATTTATACTCCAGTGCCACCTCATATTTATACTCCAGTGCCACCTCATATTTAGTGCCACCTTATATTTATACACCACTGCCACCTCATATTTATACTCCAGTGCCACCTCATATTTATACTCCAGTGCCACCTCATATTTAGTGCCACCTCATATTTATACTCCAGTGCCACCTCATATTTAGTGCCACCTCATATTTATACTCCAGTGCCACCTCATATTTATACTCCAGTGCCACCTCATATTTAGTGCCACCTCATATTTATACTCCAGTGCCACCTCATATTTATACTCCAGTGCCACCTCATATTTATACTCCAGTGCCACCTCATATTTAGTGCCACCTCATATTTAAACTCCAGTGTCACCTCATATTTACTCTCCAGTGCCACATCATATTTATACTCCAATAAAACAGAATGTAATGGATGACAATAAACATTTCCAAATACTCAGATGACTTCACATCATAAAATCCTAATCGGAGTATATAAGATATCCTATGGGTGCCAATAATGTGAACTGTGTTAATTTTGTAAAATTGATGACAATCCTCTGTAAGTGAATTAACATCTTATGTATTTTAATCACATTCATGTAGTTAATCACATTCATGTTGATTGACCACCTACATAAAATTTATGTTTTTTATGTGTTCACTTCTGACAATTTATTTCGGTGATTCAAGTCTTATTCCCAGATAATTCAGCCCACATGTGCGCAAAAGCCTGGGGATGAGGTTAGGATGATACGAAAGACTTTATAAAATAACTGAATTGTACACACGAATGATAGGTGACTGCTACTCCTGGAGTTCTGTCACATTAATTGGGGAGAAAAACAAGTCAACTGTGTGGTAATTGACCCTGGCATGCCAGAAACAGCCAATATCCTGCCCGATCACAAATCAATTGTTTTGCCCATAACAAGCTACACCTTTCTTCTTTCTCCACAAATGTTGTGCCATCAATAAACTTACCATACCTTACTATTATTTACACTGTAAATCAGATACACACTTTCCGTACCCACAGACAGCATTGTAGTTTTGTGTTGGGTTAGACTACAGATCAAATACAAGAAGGAAAAGACAAAAAAGTAGTCACTCGTGAATTCCGAACAAAGTCTCTTTCAGGGTCCATTATGTTGAGAAAGTCAGCAATTGTCTGTCTGGTCTGTGTTGTGGTTGAGGTCAGTCCAGAATGACCTGTCCCAGCTCACCCTTACGAAAAGCTCTGATGAAGCCGTAGGCAGCTGCTGGGTAGTTAGGCACGGTGATTGTGATGTTACCTAAAAAACACAGACATTAGGTACACATTATCAACACACAGCAGATAGCAGAGCGGAAAGATCATCTATCCAGTAACCAAAAGATTGCATGTTTGTATCACTGAAACTGGCAAGGGGAATCTTTTTTTTATCTTGAGCAAGAGAGTTAGCCCAACTTTATTCATTAAGACACCATGGATAATAGCTTCAACTAAATGACACAAATGTATATGTCAATATGGGGTTTTAATAGTAGAGTTGGTTTATTGTTAGTTTGCCACAAAAACGAATTCCATAAAATATGTAAGAACTCCCCTGCTGCTAAATAACTGTGAATAACTATGTAAATACTATTTACTATGTCTATTTCAGCAGATAATGTCCAGTCTTACCCAGTCCAGTGATGGCTTTAACCCGTTGAGTCTTTCCCAGTTTGACAGCAATACACTTTAAAACCTGCTGGATGTCATCAGTTGGCTCTCCAAGATCATACTTCTCCACGTAACTATACACAAACACACACAAAATAAAGTACAATGTTCAGTTCAAACAACAGGGCCATCAAATACAAACGCCCAGCGAGGAACTGTTGTAGGCAGCCTTACTGGATGGTGACATAAACACTGAAACCCTCACCTATACTTCTTCAGTCTGTTGAGGGAGAACAACAGGTAGTCCGCCATAATGTCTTCACCTACTAGGTGGTCCAGAATGGTTCCTGACAGTAACATCGGGTGGAGGTTAATATTCCATCTGTATGTTATGACGTTTCCCCACACGTCACTTTCCTATGCGACGCTATTGCTTATGTTTATTACATATGTGGTATGCTAGTTGTTAGAACTCACCACATAGAGCGAGCTTCATGCCAGTCTCCAGATTCTGAATCTTTGGCGGAAGGACCCCGGGCGTGTCTAGTAGATGGATGATGGGTCTCTCACACACCTGACGAGTGGATCACACACACACACACACACACACACACACACACACACACACACACACACACACACACACACACACACACACACACACACACACACACACACACACACACACACACACACACACACACACACACACACACAGTAAAGGATGAATGCCAGAAAACTGATAGGTGCACTGAACACCAGCAGGTGAAACCATTGCTCACCTGTATCCTAGTCAACACTGCTTTGGTTATGCCTGGTTCACCTCCTACTTTTGAAGCCCGACCTACATGGAACAATGGAACATTATATTTTACTATGGTACCAGGAAATTCACAGGACAAACCACCGGCACCACAACAACCTGTCCACCTCTGTGTGGTGCTGAAGTGTTATGCCATTATTGTACCTTTCTTCAGGTTGGTTCTCCTCAGAGCATTGATAAGAGACGACTTTCCAACGTTGGGAATCCCGATCACCATCAGACAGATGTTGGTGTTCTGAATGTTACATTGACACACACACGCCACATTCGGGTGTGAAAAGTGACCCTTTAACCACTTTTACTGTGACAAACATATCAGGTGCAGTCTTAAAGTTTCAGAATCACCGATGTAATCCTGTATGTCTGTACAAGGCTCCATCCATACTGCACATTTGTCCTTCCCATACACAAAATAAAAATCTATTTATTGGGTGTGACATCACCTCCTCCCGGTGAAAGCGTGGATGGCTCTGGATCAGCTTGATCACCATGGGAACCAGCTGTAACACAACAGCACAGAGAGCTGTAATGATGTTACGTACTCAGGTCTTCAGGTCTTAAAAGAGCTGTTAAAACCACATTGTTGCAACTTTTTAATTTCTTTCTCTCTCACCTTTTTGACATTTTCATCTCTCTGACTGAGGCAGTCTGTGAAAATGACGTTCTTGACTCCGTCTCGTTCGAGTTGTTTTGAAATCTTCTGCAGAGCAAACACACAGACTCTGGTCAGAACATTATACAGAGCTGCCTGTTATATCTTTAGTCATTGGGCTAGAACGATTACAAGTAATCTACTGTGGGGTTGGCCATGTACAATTACATAGTGGTGTCTTGACAAAAACAAAACAACTAATTACGATGCCAGTATGATAGATTTCTTTGACACATTAACAGAAACAAATCAACAAGCTTCTACTTCAGCCTACATTCTTGTCCGAGAGGTCAGCCAAGTCCATCTTGTTCAGCACCAGGAGATGAGGTCTGACATCCAAGCTCTCCTGGAACAGAGGGTTTCTACCGGAGACAGGGATGTTCAATTGTCAAGGAAACCTGTACAAGACCGACGTATCAAGGTAGGGCATGCTATGTGTGTCACATAAAGAACCTATTAGAGGATATTCTGGCATCGTGGACTTCTAGGATGCAGTCAACATTCTTCACAGACTCCCTCATCTGTTTCAGACCTGAAGGGACATTAAAAACGTTGACTCCATTCACCCATTATCGGCAAAAATTGACCATAAATTCACCAATCATTTTAGGAAGAAACTATGTAGGTAACACACTCACGTTCAGTTAGAAAAAATAAAGACACATACCATATGAGAACTATTTGTATAATTGAAAGTTACAATCCGGATATCGCATCTATAAATTAACATACGCTTATTTTTTTTATATGTACTCTAAGAGAGGTAAATTCGGTCTCCTCCAGTGATTTCCCATCATCTTGTCTACAAATAAGCCAAAACCAATTATATCTTGTGAACATTTCTGACCGTAGACATAACGTTTTAAATTGAGCGTAGATTTAGACAATCGTAGACATAATTGGTTCAGTGACATAACATTGGTTAAAAAACTTATAACGAACTTATATCCTGAATATAGGCTGAAACTATTAAATCTGACGTCTGGCCAGCAGTATCGTTCGAACCAATGGCAATGTGCACACCAACCTAAACATTAGTGAACAAACCTTTGGCCATATGACCAGGGAACCAATGTGCCACATCTCTTTCGCCGAAGTCAAATATTGTCCTGAAAGTCGCTGCATTACGAAGCAACTGTTGGAGTCTCATATTTGTTGTTTTTTTCAGTTACTTTAACGGCTGAAGCGTTGTCATTGAGTTCATTCTTCTTCAGTCATGATCAAGTAAGTGCTTTACGATTTACATTCCGCCGTGCAACAACGGACACAACGATTTAGTTCCGCAATTATAAATTACAGCTCAAATGATCACAATACAAATAACGCTTAATAATATGGTAACAAAAATATATATCACCAACGTGTATATTATAGCATTTCATTAACACTTTTATGGTAGATTTAAGGCATGACATTAAACAAAAAATGAAATGTACTAGGAATGTCAAATGAATACAAACGTTGTGAAATCTATACATGTTTAATTTACAGTCATTACTTATAACAGTAAAATCAGCAAACAAAAGACAGAGCTCCTTTAATTTGATGAATGTAACTCCGCCAACCATTTCAATATTAAACATTTTCTAAAACAAATAGTTGGTGAATATTATTCAAAGTTAGTTTTGTGATCACATAATAATAATTATTAGGACTTGTGGATGATCAGCGTACCCTAGACCAGGGCAGTAGGGTTAGAGTGCTAAGAATAACAGGTTCTCTTCAAACTCAATTCAGCACACACGGTTCAAATATTTAGCTGAATGAAAAACTACGTTCTGTTAGTCACAACTAGGCCTGGTGAAAACCTGCCGGATGGTAGATCTCCAGGGACAGGACAGAGCAGTCATCCTAGATCAATACATAGGCAACTTAAACCCAAAAGAATTAACACGATTTCAGAAAGCCACTCTTCATAACTTTGATTTGGTTGGTTGGAAGGTGCCTGGGGCGGAGTAGTGCGATATGAGCCTATCAGCTTCCCTCCAACCGGTAAGCAACGCTCCATGGACAGTGGAGAAAAATGAAGGATGGGTGGCTTCTCCTGCAAACAACACCTGGAGAGGCTGAAGAGGAAAAAGGTGGGTAATCAAAAGAACGGTAATGACAGGACCAGACACTCCACATTAACCATGTGTGTGTGTACCTGCTCCCCCTGTAGCGGCAGTGGCTCAGCCAGGTTCTGGATATCCTGCAGGGAGCTTCCAGTACCAGCGTAGGTGTAAGAACCACAGGTCCACGGGTCATGGAACCACTGAGACCTCAAAACACGGCGCGGGGTGATGATTGGGTTTCCTATCAACACACATTTGTAATGCCCGCCAGGTTATTAAAAACAATATTAGGGTTAACCTGCATATGAGACATGTAATGGAGGGGTCAGAGGTAAGAGGTTTTACCTGTGAACCTGCGTATCAGATTCGTAATGGCACGTGTAACATCCTGTTCTGGCAGAGTCTCCATAAACTCAGACTCATGGCCAGCTATCCAGCCACACAGCACATGGCCATACCTGGCAGGGGAGAGTGCCAGGATCAGAGGCATGAAGGTTGGCAGGAATTGTCAGATGGGGCAGATTTAAACGTTTTCAGGAATCCTGTCTTACCTCGTTGTGGGTTTGAGGACAGTGAAACCAAACAGTTTCTTGATCCAGGGTCTCTCCACATCAGATACCTGGTCTGCCAAGTCTGACTAAAAAGAGACGGTACAGGTATGTATGTTTATGTTTTACTAACCTAGGTAAAATAACTTTAGGTACAATACAATATTAAATGGTAATATCATTTATCCCCAGAGCTCAATTTTAAGCCCACTGCTCTTAAATAAATGACATGCATGTCTTTTAATAATCCTCCAGGGGGCAGGCTAAGCCTTTCTGGAACACCCCAGTCCTTAATTTCATTGATGAGTGTGTTTATATACCTCCTCTTCCCAGACCAGGTATATAACCTCACAGTCTTCATCCCACCAGGGGTTGTCAAACTCCACAAATATCTTATTGTTGGTCCCAAAGCCCATCCTCTGGACAGAGTGGAGCTTGTGAAGAGGAAGAGGAGGAGAGAAAAGTGTCCCATGATGCTTCTTCAGATACCCTAATAAATTTATGGTAGATATGCAAGTGTATGTGAGATGGCAGGAAAAGAGAGTACAAAGCTTTTTAAGGGAGCTCAGCAGAAACAAAACACCCTGTCTTTCAGCCTAATGAAGTGGCATTATAAAAGTTAATGTTTAAAGAATATAAAAACTGATGTCATAATACTTAATAAAATATTATTCTAACAGTTCTAACCTACAACAGCAAAAGGGCAGTAATTGCTTATAGAACTAGGGAGTTTGTTTTGTAGGTCGAGCAGAAATGTAGTCGGTAGAATATGTGAATATGTGCTTATAAGTTGTCTTATTAGATAAGCTGTTATTCATGTTGACTCTGAAATGGCCTTTACCCTAGACAGCAGTCACTGCTTTCTATCTACTCCACATTTGATTAAAACTAATTTTGGACCAAATGTTTTTACTGCACCATTGCTTAGTAAGGCTGAGTAGTGTGTGTGTATGTGTGTGTGTGTGTTCTACCCAGTGGCACAGTGAGGATGACGTGGTCTGCAGAGATCCTCTCTCCATCTTCACATTCCACCATTACAGGACTCCGCTCTCCCTTCCTGGTCTCTTTCTGCCAGTGAACACCTCTGACTGGCCGGTGGTAGGAGACCATCCCCGGACGGAGCTCTTTCATCAGGTTGTCAATTAACCCTTCGTATCCTCTGAGAGAGCCGGTAAAACAGTTAAGTCGCACGTTATCAGCACTCTGCATTTAAAACCGAGCATGTCGTAACCAATAACTACACGTGGACACACACAGGGGCGCGCACACACACACAAACTGACCGGGGGAATGTGCAGTCCAGTCCAGACAGGGTCTTGTACAGTCCGTAGCCTCCCAGGCCCAGGGCATCCAGAGTGTGAGTCCCACTCACACAACACTCAACCTTGTGTAGGGTGCTGAGCAGAGACATGCGGAGAGACTGACATGACACACTGTCACCTCGCCATCGGTCTGCCGCACGCTGTCGCACCTGCACACACAAACACACACATTTAAATTGACTGTCAGACAGGCGGACAGGCAGGCAGATAGATAGTAAGCCAGATAGACTGGCAGATAGACAGGCAGGGGTATGTGTGTTTCTGCGTGACATACCTCGGTCCTTAGGAACTCCCCCACACTGCTGTACGGTTCACCTCCCTTATCATTGAACTGGCTACACTCCTCCAACAGCTCGGAAAACAGTTCTACAGCAGGACCCATCTGCTCTGCGGTGAGCTTTCGACCTAGGAGAACCATTATAGCACAATGTTAACTAACAACAGACTAAGATTTGGTATCCATTAAAAGCAAATAAGAAAACCTGTGGTGGTAATAGGATAACCTGTGACTAAGTTGCTTTAGATACATGCCTGAAAGAGTAGTATTGTGATTATAATAATCTGCTTCCTTCTGGTCTGTTTATACCTGAGCTGGAGAACCAGTTTGGTACCCATGGTGGATGACCTCCGATGTCTATGTTCTGGTTCTCAGGAGTCAGGCTCTCTGGGTCCAGTAAGCCATACTGTCTAGACAGACAGAACACTGGGTTAGCCTCAGACGGGCCATGGATCCAGTTAGCACCAATCTCTATGATATTATTTCCTAGAGAAACGAGGAAGAAGGATAGATAGAAAACATAAACATTTTATTGATGCATGTGACAGGGCAACACATTTACACAAGGCACCAAAATGATATTGTTTTAGCTGTAGGACTGCATTTAAATCTCATTACTTGATATTGTACACTTGTGGAATATGGCATGATTTCTTTAGCAGATGACTAATTGGCTTGAGGCCTTGCACATTTCTACAAGACAACATACCGCAGCGAAGTATAATGCAATTGGTACCAGTGTTCACGTTATGTTAACATAAAACCAATATACTGTAAAGTTCTCACGTAACCCAACGGAGACGGAGGCACTAATACGGTTAACACTCTTTATTTATTACAACCAGGCAGTTGTGGGCCACCGCCTACGCCTACTACCCTTAAACTTAAACACAATTAGCAACAGCTAATGAACACTGAACAGAACCACAGTTAACATTCACTGAACTTGTCACTTCGACAAATGAGGAGAGAGAGCGAGACACCTGCTTGACCCCCTCTTATAAGATGCTCCCTGACCCGCCCCCTCCTCCCTCTGTCCAATGGGTTCCCAAACTCCAGGGTCGCTACAATACCATAACGAAGCAAGTTAGGATATTACATGGCTTTATATGGTGTTATATGGTGGGCAATAATGCAGACGTTTACAACAGTGTTCAGGGCCAATATGGGTCATTGTACCACGCAATCTAAAGTAGGCGTTTCCTAACAGATCGACAGTTTGACCAATAGGATGGCTTCAGCTAGTGCTTGGCTGGAGACAGCATCTCATGGGCTAATATTAGTTATTTCATTTCAGCTCCTTCTTTATTTCTTAGCGACAAGCCAGGTTAAAACGTATGGTTGATATTAGATAACATAGGAACTTTCTATTCTGTTTTTTTTACTAACCCATTCTGCCAGTCTTGATCCTTCCTCCAGACCGCCCCGTGGCTTCCAGGATCCGCACATTACGGAAACCGTGCTTCGTTAACTTCAGAGCCGCTCCAATACCAGATATTCCGCAACCAACTATTACTATTTGTGAATCTAGACTGTGGGACAAAGCCATGGTGAGGTCTTTTTGGCTGTCCCACTCTCGTAGAGCAGACACATACACTGAAACGCTAACGTAAATAGGGTCGTCCGTTGAACGAACAGCAACGTCACATGACCCGCCTACCGACCAATCAGACTAGAGAGAAAGATGTAGTTCCGCGTACTATCTAGTAGGGACAGTGGTTCCCAACCAGGGGTACTATAACTCAGCCTACTTGATTCACTCATGACATCAGAGGCTTAATTGTGAAATTAATATGAGGGTGTACTTCAGGGGTACTCTGAGCAGAGCCAAATTCTGAAGTTTAGCAGTGTCAGGGCTGGTTTTCTTAACAGAATGACAGTATCCTGGTTAACTCTAGAGGTCTCGCTCTTTCTTTTGTCAGGGTAAAAGTTTGTTTGATCATTTCTGTGTATTTCTTTAAGCATGAATTAACCAGGATGTTCAAGTAAACTCTATTTCTGTTAAGAGGTACATTAATGAGAGTACCAATGCGCAGTTTATGGAGGCCATAGTATCTACCTGCCTACCTCGATCAGTACCAATAAGTGCAGAATCAGTGGATGAACTCCTGGATAATTTTAATAGCAAAATATTGAATGTCATGGGGCGTGTTGCAGGTGAAAAACTGAGCTTCAAATCCACTATGAAATCTATAAAGAAAGCCTTTATTGCTTCAATCTTGAGTTACGCAGGGCTAGACAGAAACATTTATCCCAATACCCGCACTCTGTTTGCCATGGTCGACAAGCTCACCAACCCCCTAAAGCAGATAGCACCTGAACTCTTGTCCACTGCGAAATGCAATGAATTTGCTTGTTCCTTCAGTGAAAAAATCAAAAGTATTAGGCAGTCCATCATAACTACACTCTGTACCAGCACTACAACCACCAATAAATTACTTGTCTGTTTTGTCACAACTTTATAGAATAGACCCATAAGCGCTAGAATAAACAGTTGGACATCTTAAAGCCTCCACGTGTTGTCTCGACACACTAACATCAGACTTTATAAAAAAAAATGTTTAACTCCATAACAATGGATCTGCAGCAAATATTTAATAGCTCTTTGCAATCAGGGAATTTCCCAACATCACTAAAAACAGCTGCCATTAAGCCTCTATTAAAAAAGAGAACGCTGGATGCAACTGTTTTGAACAACTATCAACCGGTATCAAATCTACCCTTTATATCCAAGATTATTTAGAAGGTTGTCTTCAATCAACTCTGTGAACTCAAATTTGTGAACTCAAGCGGCAAATTCAAATCAGGCTTCCGACCTGAGCATAGTACTGACACGATAAACTGATAAAAGTATTAAATGATATTTGACTGAATATTGATTCAGATAAAATGACAGTTTTGGTTCTGTTAGATCTCAGTGCTGCATTTGACACTGTAGATTATATAACACTTCTGGACAGGCTGGAGAATTAGTTTGGACACTCAGGGACAGTCCTTAATTGTTTCAGGTCATATTTAGATGGGCGGAGTTACTTTGTCACCATCGGCAATTATGAATCTGATAAAGTGGCTATGACATATGGAATTCCCCAGGGATTTAGTTCTCGGACCACTTCTGTTCAATCTCTATATGGTACCTAGTTAGTTATGCAGATGATACTCATATATGGCTCTCGAACCATATTACTGTAGCTCAATAGACTCACTGTGTCACTATTTCAGCCCATACACATGACTGACTGGATGAACCAACATTGTCTACAATTAAACCAAAATAAAACAGAGATTATTGTGTTTGGCAACAAATATAGAAGAACCAATATTAAGGAGTCTCGAGCCCTAAAAGTAGGGACCAAGTGTGAAATCTAGGTGTAATGATGGACTCAGATCTCACATTCACCAGTCATATTAAAGCGGTCACCAAAACATAATTCGATCATCTTAAAAATATAGCCAAAATCAAGTGCCAGGTGTCAAAAAAAGACCAAGGACCTGAATAAATTTCTGATATGTTTGAAGGTTATAAACCTAGCAGAGGTTTTAGATCATTGAACTCAGAACAGCTAGTAGTCAAAACTAAACATGGTGAAGCTGCATTCAGCAGTTACGCTGCATGCAACTATAATAAATTACCATCAATTTGCATTCTTATATATGGCATAAATGAAAACCTGTAATGTATACATAAAGACCTGGAAGTTCTAATGACTTCTTGGCCAGGTTGTACAGACCTAAAAGGTTCTAAAGACCTTCTGACTTGAGTCCTCAAGACCTTTTGAATGAAATGTACGAAGTTTTTAATGTACATGATGTTGGTAAACAGGTAGCTATGAATATAAAATGCATATATTTTATTATTTCTTCTTTTTTCCTTTGTAAAGAACATTGAATTGCTTCTGTGAAATAATTGAGCTATGTAAACAAACTTGCTTGCTTGCAGGATTCTTCTTGAAGTGGTGTTGCATGGCCAGTAGGGGGCAATATTCCCTATGGAGAAAAGATTCAACCCTAGGGCAGGGAAGGGGACATTTCTCTGCGTAGTGTACTCTTTTGGTTGGAATGATGAACAGTAGTCCTGCCTCTGTGGTCAATAAAGATTGTATTGTATCCATGGTGTCCTTTATACATATCCAAACTTTTTGTGTGCCTCAGAGAAAGAAAGTCCCCACTTTCTCTAGGCAGATCTGTCTGGTTGAAACAGGGTACTGGTCAGCTATACTGTACAGCTACTGTATATAATACTCCACTCTCTGTAGGCAGATCTGGCTGGTTGAAATATAGTTCTGGTCAGCTATACTGTACGGCTACCGTGTATAATATTGTGTATTAGTGTAAATACTACCTCGTTTGATATGTGTTGTTTTAGCGTAAACTTGCATTGACAGTTTGATAATTAATCTACTCTGCTTTACGGACTGCATCTATTCTTCCTGTTGTAAAATGTTCTTCGGAAAATTACAATTGTGCACTCTTTAGCCTTTTTGAGCTGATGTTGGCTAATGGGCCATCCAATACTCACACAATCTTTTTCACACGCACACACACACACACCCCTGAGGAGCTCATGGGAACAGCCGGGTGGAGAGGGTCACTTACTCTCAGAACAATACTAACCCTGCTTCCTTGACCCTGGAAACAGGAAGTAATTGTCTGTTTCTGGCTGGAGTAGAACAATATGAGGTTTGTGTGTTTGTATTTTTGTCTGTATGGGAAAGTTTAGTATGGATGGATGAGTTCTGCTATTCCTGCAGGATTGTTTGGCTCAGATATTCAAACAGCCTGCATAAAGTTAATAACGACTTTGGGCCAGGGTTCCTAACTCTAGTCCCAGAAATTTTACGCGGACCAGAACAACAGCCTCTACATTCGATTGTATCTAAATCTTTGATATATTGCACAGTATAATATGAATATATTTTAATCATCATTATCTTGCTGCAGGTTTTTTCAGTACATGAAAGAACCCAAATATATCAAACGTTCAAAAAGGATTTTAGAGTTTGTAATTTCCGGATGGGTGGCAGTTATCTAACCCACTATGCTGACTTTGAAATACAGAAGACCACTCTCCTGTAGTCTGATGAAATGACTCAAGTAAATACTCAAAGGTTTTATTTATTTATAAAAGACTGAAATGTTGACTGCTGAGGAATGCTCAGATATATAGAGCTTGACCTGTAAAAGTCGCTACACACATGCAAAACCATACGAACGCAGGAATTCAGGAAGAACTATGTTGTAAGAATGTTGTTATTAATTCAACATTGTTCATCGTTCGGTTAGCCTGAAGTGTGGAGCGTTTTTTTCATAAAAAAACGATACAGTAGTAGAAAAATGACAAAGTTCTATAAAGACAAATATTGGTGCAAAGATACAACTTTGTCGCAACTTATTGCTGTGTAAATAACAGTCACTACTATAGACATGTCTGTAGTTTTACTAGGTATAGGTACAGAACGGCTAGCACAGTATTAGTGCAAGTACATTGGTCTCAGTGCTCAAACAATCATCTTGGCTTCTTCTTTCTGCAACAGTGTAATTGTCCTGAAACTCACGCACACTTACACTTACACTTGCACGCACACACACACACACACACACACACACACACACACACACACACACACCTCGCACGCACACACACACACCCACGCACACTCGCACGCATGCACACACGCACACACACACCCACTCACACGCACACACACACCCACACACGCACACACCCACGCTCACACACACTTCAATCAGTTGTGTCATTGAAACCCTCCAACTGCTGCAGTATAATGGATTTAAGTGCACCGTACCTATGGACACACACACACACACACACACACACACACACACACACACACACACACACACACACACACACACACACACACACACACACACACACACACACACACACACACACACACACACACACACAGAGAGAGAGAGAGAGAGAGAGAAAGAGAAGTTGTTGGTGAATGGCAGTAGCGTTATTAATACGTTGACTTAAATTAATATGTGTGTGAATTAAAATAATAAAATTACACGGTAATGTCCTCTTGATATGTTTGAAAGTGGGGTGTTCACATTCTCTGGCTGGTTTAAAACCTACTCCAGCAATGTCCTGGCAGTGTTTTTCAGACAGTTGTCACACTAAAAGTTGAATTCGGTGTCATCAAACCAAATCAAAATATTAATCCTCATGCTCTCAGTGCTTGAGGCAGAATGTCATTGTTTGTTTTACTCAGGGGTGTCTTCTGTCTAGCAACACAACAATAAAGTCCAGATTGGTACAGTGCTGCAGAGATGGTTGTAGTACTGGCAGGTTTTTCCATCTCTGCAGAGACACTCAGACTCTCTGTTAGTGTGGCCATTGGGTTCTTGGTCACCTCCCTGACCTAGGACCTATTTCCCCTTTTAGTTAAACCAGACAGCCAGCTCTGGCAAAAGTCGTGTCCGAGTCTTTGATTTCACAATGATGTGCTTCTGGGAACTTTCAATGCTCCAGGATTATTGTTTAAACCTTTCTTCAGATCTATGCCCCAACGCAATTATAATGTGGAGTCACAATACTTGAATACACAGTAGAAGAGACAGCATATGTTCTAGTTAGCGCAGCTAGCAGCAACACCACATTCTTCATGGTTTGTTTACCGAATTTCCTCTGTAGATTTTCCACTGATCTGTGGTTGTGGTTTTGATATAAAAGAATACAGCAGACTTACTTCCTGGTCAGTTTAGAAATCTCTCTTTCTTCTTCCTCTTTCAGTTTTTCCACGAAACTATCCAAGACTGGCATCTCAAACTTAATGTACTGGGCCACCTAGGGGCAAAATAAAGATACAACTATAGAAAAACAAAGTAAATGTTGAATACAAATTCTGTATCTTAATTTTAGCATTCTGTTGCTGCTGTAGTGTTCCTGCTTGATGAGAATCACAAACTTGTAGCACATTAAAGTGTTTAAAAAGTTTTTGAATTATTAGTAAGGCGCCATCCATGCACTGTTTTGTTTTCATTTACAGTTTATGCTTTTCGTTTCTCTGTGCCGTATTTGTTTTAAGTTTAATAAATACCACAAACAAGTATCAAGCTCTGCGCCTGGCTTTTCCTCAGCACTACACCTTTCTGTTCGGCACAGTTTGATTAATATTAAATACAAAATCTCAAATGAATAACTGTAAGCTGACACAGGGATACTGCTATCAGTATGTACTTCTGAACATGACATTGTGCTGCTGAACAGAACGATATGTTCACTGGCAACAATGTGGCTACTACAATAACAGTTTCTGCAGATACACACTTACTAGACTAACCCAATTGTTGACATAGTCCCAACAGGAAAGTCTTCTATTATCAAACCAGATAACGCTCATTATGTCACTGGGTCATTGTTATGGGTCTGTATTTGGAGGGCAGGAACCTCCAACACAGCAGGAAGTCCACCTCTTAAAATACACAGCAGGAGAGGGGGAGAGAATGAGAAAGAGAAATAAAGAGGGGAGAGAGTATATATGGAGTGAGAGTGAGGGTAGAGAGTGATCAGGAGGGAGTGGAAGAGAGAGATGGAGAGACAAACAATGTGGGGGAGCGACAGATAGAGGACTCACATCATGTGTGACCTCCTCCCCGAGATCTGTCTCCATAATAAAGATCCTGGAGATCTTCTCACAAGGCCCATATAGAACACGATACACCAGAGGAAACCCAGTGTCCTTGAGCGGGGTTCTCTCTGCAACACAAAGACCACCATTACTTTGTGTATTGACACACACACACACACACACACACGCATGTACACACTCGACAGAACAGCTTATGAAACTGTTACTTACCACCAGACTCATGGACCATGTAAAGAACAAACTCATCTGCTGTATTTTCCACCTGGAGACACAGATTGAAACATTTTAATTATATCTGAGCAACTAGTGTGTGTGTTTGTGTGTGTGTGTGTGTGTGACTCACTCTGAACTTGTGTAGAAGCAGGTTAAGGACTTGCAGTGTTGTCATTGAGCTGTTGACTCGCACGTTTGTAACAGAACCAAAGGCCGGTGTAAACACGGACGTCTGAGAAGATTCAGAAGCACATACACAAATGCACGCACGCACGCACACACACACACACACACACACACACACACACACACACACACACACACACACACACACACACACACACACACACACACACACACACACACACACACACACACACACACACACACACACACACACACACACACACACACACACAAACAGCGAAAATAGTTAAGGATCAAATACCAGTCCTTTATATTGAAATAGTCCGTCATCACAAGCTCTTACCCGAAATTACTTCGATAGTCAGTCGTCTAAAGATATCTAGGCAAATAACCACACAGCCTCAGAAGTGAAATGTTTCTTCTTTAAATTAGATATCCACAGTGTCAGTGGCGAAAATAGAAAACTGTGTCTGTGATTTGTTTGTCTAGAGTAGGTGTGTGTTACCTTGTGGTTATAGAAGTGTCCGTTGATGGAGAACCTGTGTGTGCGTAAGCGTTGCAGGTCTGAGTGTGTGTGCGTCTTTGACCTTCTAATCACCCCCATGAAGGAGGCATCACTTCTGGTCCGGGGCAGCTGGGGGACCTCCTCATCTTCTGCCTCCTCCACCAGACCACCTGAGGATCACAATAAAGACAAGTAGAACTTCCTCTTCCTGTCTCTCGACCTCCACCACGAGGTATTAATATTTGTATTTTTACAGAGCTTACATTTACAGTTGCCAAATATTTATTGATGTATTTAGAATGTATGCCAAAACAAATATTTTGGCCAGCGTTAACTTTACTGGACACGTACAGCTATGTTTAATAGCCCTATTATTACTTATGTTGCTGAAGTCTAAATGTGTGTTTCTATTTCGAGCTACAGTTGCACGTGGAATCCTATTAATAGTGTCAATATCCCCTCAGGTGTTGGGTGTCTGACATGTGCACAGGCTACAATATCCTACTGATTAAATGACCGTGTACAGTAATCTGCCAGGTGACAGGAAGGCAGGGCTGTAAAGCAGGATTATACTATTGTGTGTTTGTTTGTGTACGTGTCTGTATAAGTGTCTGTGTACGTGTCTGTGTCTGTGTTTTTTTCTGTGTACTCACTGGCCAAGTAAGGGTCAGCTGTTCTGTTCTGGATGTTGTTGTTGGATTCGGTCTGCTGTGAAAGAACCTGGGATTTGTCATTTCTACAAACAGAAATATTTCACGTTAGGAATTGGCACAAATATCTAGTGGCTTTAATAAATGATTATTCAGGAGATGGGAGTTAATTAAATCCTTTTTAGAATTGTTCTAATTTGTAATTTTCCCACTAATTTAAGGTTGAAGGAGGCAAACTGGTCCTAGATCTGTAGGGTAGGGAAAACTTGAGCCTTGAGCTTTCATTAACAGTTTAATACTTGTGCAGTCAAAATTGTTTTATTTGACAATTGTCTTCCATTTTATGTCTGTGCTGATTTGTGTCCCATGTCATTAAAACCACTGACTTTCAAACTTCAGCAGCATTTATGGCTGAATGAGATAGTTAATACAAATCTGAAATGTAGGCTCAATTTGGTAAAAAAAATAAAATCCCTGTTATCTAGACGATACACAATCAGGCAAAAACTATGATAATTGCCCTTTTCTGTAACACATTTTTGAAAACAAAACTGGAGTTTCGGCTTGTTTCGGTGGAATGGCCAAAATTGCAATTTGCAAACCTAAAATACATTGTGGATTCCTTGTGTAAAAACGCGTTTGAGAAATAGTGCACACAGTCTTTTCTGGTGTGTATCCTTGTATGTATGTGTGTGTTTGAGGGCACGTATACCTGTTAACTCCCATGTAGTGGAATCTCGCATTGTCGTCGTGCATCTGCAATCTGATTGGCCGTCGCAGACCCCAGTGTATGTTCAACAGCCCCTCGATGACCAGCGTCCCCTCCTCCTACACACACACACAGACGCACGCACACACACACGCACACACAATAATGATAGGTCAGCAGTGTTATAACAATCTTAGACGTTTCCAGTCCCATAGAGGATTTCCTGCTGGACGGTGGCCACGTTGCCTAGCGGGTCAGTTGTACGTGCGGGTCTCATACACAGCCACAGGGAAAATGGGAATGTCTGACCAACCTACTGGACCATTCCAGAGGTCATTCCTGAGGTCACGTCTGGGAGAGCCTGTGTCATGCGTCAGACCGGCCGTGTGCTGTCGTATCACACGTAGACTCTCAGAGACGTGTTTCATTGTCATGTACGCACATGCCAGACGGCTGGAGAGATCTGGATAACATCCGGTCAGGTGGAGGTGGGTTTAGCCGCGGTCAACTTTTAAGGTGGGAACTCGTTAGGGTCAAATTCCTAACAGCAAGACATTTAGCAACAGAAAATGAATTAAAATTTGTGAACACGGCCCAGGTTTATTGAATTAGGATCAGGTTTTCTTAGCCTGTCCTAACCTTAGCTGTGGGGTGAGATCTAAACTTATTCTGGATCAGAATCTCGGTGAAGGGACTGGATCGGTTTGAGGGATAAAATATTCTGAGAATATACACACCTAATCATGTCAATCTCCCAAAACTCTAGGATCTATAGTATTTACAGTGTTACATGCCATCAGAAATTATGTTGTGGCAGAATTACAAAACCTCTGAACTTTAGTATTAAGAGAGAAACAAGAGAGTAACAAGAGAGTAACAAGAGAGTAACAAGAGAGAAACAAGAGAGTAACAAGAGAGTAACAAGAGAGTAACAAGAGAGAAACAAGAGAGTAACAAAAGAGTAACAAGAGAGTAACAAGAGAGTAACAAGAGAGTAACAAGAGAGAAACAAGAGAGTAACAAGAGAGTAACAAGAGAGTAACAAGAGAGAAACAAGAGAGAAACAGGGCCCATTGCAGATGCACATCGGGGTTTTTGAAAAACTCAAAAGTTGCTTGACAAATAAATACAATTAATAATATATATTGCTCTTGTAATTCACTCTGGCTAAGGGCATATGCTAAATAAGTATGATTTACAAACGATTGTAGTAAAACATCAAGCTAATTGGCTTTGGATTCTAGTCTGGCTGGCACGAGTTCTCATTTGGTTTATAGCCACGTGTGTCAGACAGGCTTTCAGACTTCACGTTCCATATTCAAATTAAAGGCACCTAGGTTGTCATTGGTAAAAATAAGAATGGGTTGTTTATATTCTCAATCCTGTTGTCAAAAAATATAACAATTAAAATGAAAACCATCTAGAAATAGAAAAAGGATCCTGAGTTGGTTATCAGGTTAAGGTTGTGTGTGTGTGTGTGCGCATGTGCGTCCACAGTCGTACATTGGTCAACACACACTATGATCCCCCACCTTTTTATCACACACACACACACACACACACACACACACACACACACACACACACACACACACACACACACACACACACACACACACACACACACACGTGTGACACGACGTCAGTGTCTAAATTTATACATCTTAGCCTTGGCTAGCTCCTCCCTCTCCACAGTGTCTATATAAAATCCCCTGCCTCCCACTCAGGTCATAATCTCAACACACTCACACACACACACACACTTGCTCTGCGTACCAGCTGCAGCTTAGTTCAGAGTAGGACAAGTGTTATTGCTCTCAGCAGTGATCACAGGCATCTGTATTTGGTCTGCTAGGCTGAAAACTACGATTCATCTCAGGTGAGCTCATCTCCATAATCACTGATCACTCATCTTTAATTGGTTTGCAATTTGCGGATCTACACATTTGAATTTGTTCAGACCGAAAACGCTTTTTTGTATTGTGCAATGTATTTTTTCATCATTCAAATGGATTCATTTGTTTTGGGGTATTAACTGAGTAGTATTTAAGACATAAAAATGCTTTCTGAATTCCACAAAAAATAAGATCTCTAAATGTTTGTTTCTCAACATAGAAGTAGGACACATTTTTTTGTATATTTTTTTTATTAAAAACGGACTGAATGCCAATGATTATAGTTAAGGAAACAGTTGCACGTGTTAATCGTGATTCGTTGACACTACTCTCTAATCCCATTCATATCCTCCTAATCCAGTAATTGTCTTATGGAGCTCTCTAACCTTCCTGTCTCTCTCTCCTGCCAGTATGAAGCGTCACAGGCAGCTTCGCCTCCAGCCTCTCCAGCCTCTCCTACCCACCATCACAGAGACCTTGGAAGACTTCCCCACGGTCCACCCGCTTCACACAGCCCAGTACCAGTCTCCAACTCATTACTCCCAGTCCCCCGAGGCGTACATGACCAGTATCCAGGCTCTGGCCAGACCCGTTTTGCCTCCTAGTTGTGGCCTCGTGAGGCTCCAGAGGGCAGGCAGGCCAAGGCTTATCTCCAAGGCCCAGATAAAGTACTCTGTGTCAGCCTCGCAGCCTCGAGACTCCCCCCGGGCCAGCTGGACTAGAACCCCGAGCTCCATTAACACTGACAGCCAAAGCTCTGAGCACCTGTCAGGCCTGCTGAGAATGGAGAAGGAATGTGCAGGACAAGACCCCATGGAATGGCTGTATGGACAAAGAAACATAAAAGCTGAGACCAGAATGCACACACCAAGCAGGACACGGATGTGGACACACGTCGTTTAAAGGAGAACGTTCCGGGAGCTCTGTGGGTTTTCTAAACTGAAATATACAATCTCAAGGAACACTGCAACTGGTTTTGACTTCAGAACAGCCCACTGATTGCTTCTTAGCTTTCAGTGATTGAGTTGTTCTGGTCATGACTATAGACGATGTGATACTGATTTTGAAACGCTAGAGTGGCTAATGGTTTTTGATTTTACCTTGATTTTACTGAATGAATGTTTACAATATTTGGAGTTTAATTTATTATAATATATAGATTATATTATATTGATCATTTCATTTTTTAATAAAATACTTTTGTAAGGACATTGTTTGTACTTGCAATTTGTAACTGCATTGACATTGTCTAATTGGTAAATATAATTCTAAATCTGCATTTCATTGGACTACTATAGATTCCAAACAGAAAGCATACAGTATATGCAAACAGAAAACATCTACATAGTGCTTGACTTTGGCAGGAAAGCTGAACACCTGATCACCTTAATGATGAATACTGTTTACTAATGGAGTATCAAACATATTTAAATATTGATTTATGATAAATCATTCTGAATTTGAATAACCTTTATTTGTAAGTGCATTTCTACAAACATAGAACGGTACTTGGTAAAAATGTGCTGCAAAAAGTCGACAACACAGGAGAATACACAGTAGGACTGGACAACACAGGAGAAAACACAGTAGGGCTCTACAACCCAGGAGAATACACAGTAGGGCTCTACAACCCAGGAGAAAACATTAGGGCTCTACAACCCAGGAGAATACACAGTAGGGCTCTACAACACAGGAGAATACACAGTAGGGCTCCACAACACAGGAGAATACACAGTAGGGCTCTACAACCCAGGAGAATACACAGTAGGGCTCCACAACACAGGAGAATACACAGTAGGGCTCTACAACACAGGAGAATACACAGTAGGGCTCTACAACACAGGAGAATACACAGTAGGGCTCTACAACACAGGAGAATACACAGTAGGGCTCTACAACACAGGAGAATACACAGTAGGGCTCTACAACACAGGAGAATACACAGTAGGGCTCCACAACACAGGAGAATACACAGTAGGGCTCTACAACACAGGAGAATACACAGTAGGGCTCTACAACACAGGAGAATACACAGTAGGGCTCTACAACACAGGAGAAAACATTAGGGCTCTACAACCCAGGAGAATACACAGTAGGGCTCTACAACCCAGGAGAATACACAGTAGGGCTCTACAACACAGGAGAATACACAGTAGGGCTCTACAACACAGGAGAATACACAGTAGGGCTCTACAACACAGGAGAATACACAGTAGGGCTCTACAACACAGGAGAATACACAGTAGGACTTTACAACACTACATTTACTAAATAGTTTAGCCCTATATGCACCCTAAACATCCTCTCAGATGTATGACACTGTTTCAGAACATTTCTTAAGGCCTTTTTCTAAAGTTGAATTCATATCTGGTCTGTAACTCTGAAGGTCTGGGATTCACTGTTTTAATTAGCAGTTAACAATTCTAACAAATGGGGAGTCGGACACAAGTGCAGGGCAACGACTGACATGTATTAAACCAAGTGTACTATAACGTAAAAATACTAAACAAAGCCAAGACATAAACAAATGTTACTTGAGGCATCTGCCAAACAAAGACCCACAAGACACACTGGGAAAGGAGTTGGATTTTCCCGGGTTCTGCCATGCCAGGACGGGACAACTACAGTCATTTTAGTCTTTTTATCCTGTGCTGGCTGCTGTAAGGGATCATTTTCAAAGCGGGTGACCTTTTTGAAGGTGTTAAGAATGACTACAATTTGTACCAGCACCAAAAATGTCTAATGGCCTCTAAGTTGGGCACTCTTTCAGTACCCCCTGCAGGGCTGTCGCCGTGAAAAAATACATGTCTCTCTTATAGACATATTAGGATCAGCTACGGCCCTGCCCCTGCACTCAATCGCTGCCAAAAGGTAAATCTCATAAGCTCTATTCCCCCATCTGGTGGTAGTCAATGAAAACTGCAGTATGGCACTCAATTTCTCAGTGGTCACCAGCAGGGGGAGCTACAGGCATGAGTTTAAGCCTTACGGCGCTTTAACACTCCGACCAGCAACGACCCCAATCACTAACTAACAGGAGACAGGAAATGAGACAGCACACTTGATAAGACTGTAATAAAACAGCACATCTCATATGTTAGATCCCATGCAACAAACAACATAACAACATAATTATTCACTGAACATAAAGGCCTCTTCTTGTTTACAATAATGGGCATATTCGTGTACTAACATTTATGGCATTAAATGTAAATTCATGCCTGTTTTTAGACATGAAATCTACAAAATAAATGTTTTTTTCCAGGCTTTATGGATGTGTACAATGGAAAAAATTACGCCTGAGACTTAGGAGGCAGAGGAGGTAGTGGACAACCACTGGACTTCTGTTTATATGTCCTGGGCCCTATGCAGATTTCTGAATTCCGTCATTCTTATCAGACCACATGGTCATGGCTGTTAATAATGACATATTTTATTATTTCATTGTTCACAACAGAAAACCACCATGTTTTTCCATTATTGCTGCAAACTCACATTCACATGGACCCCAAACAAGGACTTTTAAAAGCAGCACTATTCGTTCTCTCTACACCTCACCAAGGTCAAAGTAAATAAAACATTTCAAAACATAACTGAGAACCTGAACATATAAAACCGGCTGTAAGAATATTGTAAGGAAACATTGTGAATAGTTCAACCACACCTTCCTGGTAGGATACCATATCAAAAGTGCTCACTAATATCACGACTCCCTCCGAAGCAGCCCTACCGCCATCTAGGGGCAGGCGTCGGCGTTCGTTGTCACTAGCTCACTAGCGGCCACCGCCCCCTCATCAACACATTGTCTGTCTTGTCTGTTCCACACACCTGGTGCCCATTCCCTCGTATATAGGCTTCCTGTGTGTGGTCATGTCTTGTCTGTTGCACACACTGGCGCCCATCACCCTCATTAGTATCATATATAGGCTTCCTGTGTTGGGTCATGTCTTTGTGTGGTATTGTTAAATGTTACATGTGTTCTACAGGGGGTTGTTTGAGTTGTCCAGGCGGTTATATGAGTGTCTGTGTGAGACTGTGCTACGGTCCAAGTGCCGTGTCGCTTGATTTGCAGACATTAGTCACTGCTGTGACTGGTACCCGTAGAGGGTTATTCTTATTTGTGCCGATTATTAAACTGACTTATTTCAATGTTCCTCTGTCTCTGGATCTCTCATTCCGCTGCACCTCCTCGCTGTAACAACTACTACTAGGCCAGAGAACTTTTCCAACAATTGCAATGCACTTCTACACATGAAGATGCATATTTACACAGCAAATAGGGACATAATTGTCAACTTATTTGACACCAGAAACCTCACAAAATAAATGAGGACATCCCCATACTGCACATCTTTCTCAGCTAAATGTGTACTGAGGCTGCTCAAGCCACCCAAGACCTCAAGTCAATGTGAGCTTTTTAATCATGTATCTGTTGACACAATCATTTAAATAGTAGCAGTCTTGCCAGCATTCCAGCTGTCTACTGGGCACTATTCCAACTAAACCACTGAACTTTCTGTCCTTGACCCTCTGATATTTAACATGACAAATGTCACTGGATCCTCTAGATGTTTCCCAAACTCCAGGAAGTGGTATATAAAGAACAGCATAATCGATAGTATCTCAAATCTCCCCTTTTCACACAAACATTTGAGAACAATCTGTCTCCTGGCATCTTACAACATTCCTAAAGGCAAATCCCTTTTATTAGCATCAGACCAAGGCTCTGAGTTCTATTCAACACAACTGTTCACCAAACACTTAGACCAAGGCTCTGAGTTCTATTCAACACAACTGTTCACCAAACACTTAGATCAAGGCTCTGAGTTCTCTTCAACTCAACTGTTCACCAAACACTTAGACCAAGGCTCTGAGTTCTCCTCAACACAACTGTTCACCAAACACTTAGACCAAGGCTCTGAGTTCCCTTCAACACAACTGTTCACCACACACTTAGACCAAGGCTCTGAGTTTTCCTCAACACAACTGTTCACCAAACACTTAGACCAAGGCTCTGAGTTCCCTTCAACACCACTGCAAACCACACACTTTTGAAAAGATTAAAAACACAAATGGGACAACAACCACATGTTCTGGCCTGGCTTAGACCCAATCACTCTGAAAAATATTAGTTTATATCTGTGGGTCTTCTGACAAAGCAACTCATTGTTTAAACAAAAGGAAGTGGCATGCCGCCATGTTTTTACTATGTGTGCGATTTCTAGGTCCCAAGAAACCGCAAAATCGGGAGTAAGATCTGAAAATCAATCATCACAGTTGTAAAGAGAATATCCAATGGTCCTTTTAATTGTTTAATAACATGATGATAGAGAGAATAAACTGCTAGACGCACGTATCTTACTTTAATACTGCACTATCAGTTCTACGGGGTTGAATTTACACCGGCATGTTAGATATCTAACATGCAAGATTATAGGCTTTTAGAAAAATCAAATCAACTGATATGAATGCACACAAACATGATAGCGTTGTGATGCAACGTGTCTTCACACGATCAAAAATGTGCTGCACACTACCTGAGGAGGTGACTCGTGCTATCAATATCTACATGGTTACACTACTGGTGTGAGTGAAGTCAGCGCGGCGAAAGTGCCAGAGAATGATAAGGAAGCATAGCAGGGAGGAGACATGATAAGGAAGCATAGCAGGGAGGAGACATGATAAGGAAGCATCAATATTGAACTTTCACTACAGTGCAAATCTATATTGTCAACACACTCAATAACAAATGGTACATCCAACTATTATAAGCTCACACTGTTTTTATGTTAAGAAATATATTAAATAAAAAACTGGAATACAGTATGTTGCTCACATAAGCCACACAAAAACCTACAATTTATTTTTTAACCGTTAAATATTTGATGTGCCATTTTCTGGACTAAACCCCACTGTTGAAGAATCATTGGTTAGGCTGTGAAGAAAAACTAAAACCAAACAACATTTTACACAAGTTAAAGATAGTTGAAAATGCTCAACATTATATTTCCTTTTTTTCTCATATCCCAGTGACCACAGTTTAATAAATAACCAGGAACCACCTATCCACTACCAAGATAAGGCTGTCTCTCCAAACCCAAGGCTCAAACGAGGAGACTATTTAGAGGAGCCACAGAGGCCATCGATCACTGTGAAGAAGCTACAGAGTTCAGTGGCTGAGAGTGGAGTAATGATGCACTAGTCAACCGTACCAATAGCTCTGCATAACCCGCATATATATGAGCGTGGCAAGAAAAAGCCGTTGCCTCAAAAAGTACCATCTGAAACCAGGGTATGCAGGTTTTCATTATCCCAAACCCTAACCTAGGTTTGTGAGACAAAAGCATTGTTAGGGGACATATACTGCAGCATAATGTAGTATATATATTCTAAAGATTAAATTACTGGTCATTTGTTCAACATGGGTGGAACGTTTGTTTCTTACGAGTTTAATGTGAGATTGGGATTGAAAGTAACGAACACAAGGAGGGATATAGTTCTGGCAAAAGTACAGGACGACACTAGGCTAGGAATCTGAGTTAAATGCTAACAGACAGTAACAGGTCGGTGCACTGAGTTTATAAATAGATCTTGATCAACAAAATAACTTCGTAGAGTTGCAGAAAAAAATCTCTTCCAATAAAAAAAGGATTAAAGGAACTGAACTGTTTACAGGATTGGTGTCGTGCTTGGTGGAGTGAGTTGCTTTCATGGGATTGGTGGCGTGCTTGATGGAGTGAGTTGGAGGCAGACCTAACAAAAAGTGTATTTTTGATCATCAAGCAATAATGTACCTTTAGTTCCTGTTAAGGTTGCAGGTTTTTACCATACGTATCGCATGTTTCGGGTCGAGGGTGTGGTCCCGAAGTCTAGGCCCCATTTTCCAACCCACATACACAGCTGCACTAGTTGGATTTCTACCCACTGCTCTCGTCCCCAACTGTCTCTAAACAATAAAGCATACGCCTGCTCAAAACAATGTATGTCATTGTAATTCACCACGCCACGGCCTGTGGTGATGAGTCCATAGAAAGGATTAGAATAAGTGTCACGAGTTGACGGTAGGCAGGACACAGATGCAGAGCTGGAGACCAACATGACAGGGGATCGGCCCAGGGAATGGAGGTTGCTCAAGAGTTCAACTGCCTTACAGCCTGGGGAAAGAAGCTGTCTTGAGACCTGTTTGTTGTGGACCAGACATTCCTGTACCTTCTGTCAGACAATAACAGGTTTAACAGTTCATTGCTGGGGTTACTGGGGTCAGTTATGATTCTGCTCTTCTTCCACCTTCATCTTTGAGTACAGCGTCTTTAGAACAGGCAGGATGGTCTTCACCGCCCTCTGTAGTGCCTTATGGCCAGGGCAGTGCAGCTGGCATACCAGGTGGTAATACAGACAGGAAACTCAGTAGTATGTGCCTGTAGAAGTTGACGAGCATCCTGGAATCAAAAGGGAACCACCTCATTTAATGTCGGGAGAACAGACATTTCCTCGCCACCTTGACAACGATGCTGGAGGTCAGATCAGGACAGTACGTTGCTGATGTTGACTCAGAGAATCCTCATGCTGCTGACTGTCTTGATGTGGATAGGTGCGAGGCTTCCCCCCTGTTTCTCCATGTAGCCCACAATCAACTCCTTCATTTTGTGGACATTGATCTTGATTCAACTGTAATGTCAATGTTTTCACCTCCTCTTTATTGGCTGTCTTATCAGTATCAGTGAGTGTGTGTGCGGCCAGTGTGACCAGGAAGTACCTCAGGGGGTTGAGGACGTAGCCCTGTGGGGCTCTGGTGCTAAGAGTCAGTGAGATAGCAGTGGTGTGGCCCACCTAAACGTACCTAAACCTACTTTCTTTCATAAATGTGTTTATTCAAGGGGTTTTTCTGCTGTTTTTATTGTCACAGTAAATGCATAGTGGCAAGCAGTTGTAGCATATATATTGTCAACAAACTTTGTGAATGTCAGCATAGTTTGGAGACCTAGCTGCTGACACATAACAAGTGTCATGTTCTCTCTCCCTCTGCCTAGATCTGTCCACTACACCTTGTATTGAAAGAAAATGATCTACTAAGCAAATCACTGTTAGCTATCCATGTAAAGATCGTACCACTAAATTATTTCTGTGTCTCACGATAACACTTATGAAAAAGGTTTCAATAGAACCCTCTATGTTCTTCAAAACAGTTCAAGTTGAATGTCGAGTCATCCACAGAAGAGAACCAACCTGTCTACCCCCCTCCCCCAACCAATTTTCTACCAAACTCTCAGAAGAAATGTTGTAAACTAGTGGCTGTAGCAATTAAAAGCAGGACCGCGCCTCCCCACAACCTTTACCCAAGGAAGAACATGGGAGCACACACCACTGTCAGTCCACAACCTTTACCCAGGGAACCACAGGGGAGGACACCCCACTGTCAGTCTCCAACCTTTACCCAGGGAACCACAGGGGAGCACACCCCACTCTCAGTCCCCCAGCTTGGACTACAAACGAGTGCTTTGTATTGAACTGATAGGTTAAATTGAGTGCATTGGCGCCGGGGTACAAACAGAGGTGAACCCCCCCTACCCACGTCATGACCATGACCATCAAGACCAGGAGAAAGCAATTCACACGGTGACAGGATAAATTAGCAAAGCTATAAGAGACGGTGTTGTATTGCAAAGAAAACGGAATCAATAAATAACCCACCACCAATAACATTTTTAATGCTATGTATTAAAAAACAGAAAGTATGATAGTACTATCTGGTCATTACCTTGGGACAAATAAAAGTATAAAATTGATACTACATAAACAATAGACTCCTCACATGCTCTATCAATGGAAACCAGGCCAAGTCATTTCTCTTTCAGGACCCACCCAGAATGTACCTAAGCTTCTCAGGTCGTAAGGATGACATCACCCTCTTAACCCATTGCATAAATGCCTGGAAGAACTGCATTGCCGCGTAAATATGCCACACTGGAAGAAGACTAGAACAAGGTAACGGGCAAATATGCTTAATTGGTCACACTTAAATTGATTCTCATGAACAAATTGAATCTTTTTATTACGGTGGAAACAAGTGGAAATTCACCTGTCCAGTTGTTTGTATTGCAATTTTGAAAATTAAATATATATAATTTGAAATAAATATAAAAGCGTAGTTAGCACTGCTGCACAATATTATTTTTATGTGTCTCAGTGTCTTCTGACCCCTGCTTAGTTAGTACTTAGTGTGTTATTGATGTGCTCTAAAGTATGTCATGTTTTTCTTAAACAACACTTCACAGAGCTGCAAAACCTGATTTTCCGGGTCTTTGCCAATTTAGGGATTACGCAGTTCTGTGGGGGAAATGGTCAATCCCAATTACTTCTGCTATGTGGACAACAGGAGCATATTTACCAAGAAAGCTTTCCAGTTAATCTACTGTAAGAGAATATGTGTTAATTCTACATGGGTGGGAATATACAAATAAAGTTAAAGGTAAATCTATGAGTTATGTCTATTCTTAATATTCAATAATAATGTCATCGGCTTGTACCGCACACACAGCAGAAGAAAAATTAAATATTGATCTTCGGCGTTCATCGTCACCGGCCTTCTAGCCATCTCCGTTGATATTAATCACCTAATTGTCCTGTCACGTCATTACACGCACCTGGTGTCCCTCCCAATTAGTGTGTCTATATAAGCTCCCTCTGTATATGGTGTCTTTGTCTGATATTGTTTGATGTCACTGCAACTGAGCTACTTGCTACTTTTGCATTTTGTATTGAAATTACTGCGGTGCGTCGCACCGTTAAGTTAATTAATTAGAGTACTTGTGAGTACCAGTTAATTTATCCAGTCTATATTAGTTTGTTCCGAAGACTGTTTGCTGGTGAGTTATTTTACAAGTAAAGGTTCACCACAAACACTACCCACCTGCGCCTGGCCTCCATTTACTATTGCAAACCGCACCCAGTCGTGAGACAAGCTTATCTCCGACTGAAGTATGATATTGATTCTAATATGAAGTATGTAAATGTGAACAACATGCTACACAATCAGCTTACATTTTAAGATGTGAGGGTCTTATTGCAACAGTCAGAGACTGCGTCTTTAAGTAGAGAGAAACAATGTAAAGATATAAGATATCAGCTTTCTTGACAGCAGAGTTCATCAATTTTAAGTTCTATGCAAACCATGTAGAGCTTGGGGCATTTGAATTAGACATATATATTAATAAAACATAGGTAAAAGACAAAAATGCTACAAATCCCTAATAAATAGAAGGAAACCTTGGACCCTATCCTGGCCCTCTTGAAGTTCATAGATAACTCACTTTGACCAAACCAGAAAACCAAAATGGAGAGAAAATCAAACAGTGTGTAAACATAGAGTGTGGGTCATGTTGAGAATCACCCCATTTTACCACAGAAGTAGTGGTAGTGTCATATGGTTATGTAATAATGAAAGCATAAATGCATTTCCTCCCTTCAACCAAGGAGGTCCGAAACTCAAGCAAAGAATAGAAAAAAACAAGATCTTATTTTCTTTATCCAGAGGTTATAGGTTGTTCTGTTTGAATTAAGCCTGTGACTTTAACAAGAGCTTGACCCCTGCCAATCACTGTGTGTGTGTGTGTGTCTGGCGTCTGGTTGGGGTCACAGTCCCACTAGGAGAGAGGAGGAGTTGGTGGCTCAGTGGTAGAGTGCATGTTTGTATGTATGATGTCCTGGGTTAAAACCCAGCTTCACCCCAGGTCGCTGTTGCAAATGAAAATTTGCTTTCAATCCTACTTGGTTAAATTAAGGTTAAATAAAAAAAGACCTTGGGAATCCCCACAGTGACTATGGAATAATCTGCACTCCTCAAGCATGTGGCCACACACAGATAATGGAAAACCCCAGACTATAAATATAGAAACATAACCACAGGTCTAAAAGCATCACTATATCCGTTTGTACAATTAATAGACACAAATTGTTCTGTTCTTATTAAATTTTTTTAATTGAATTGCCTTTTTGATATTTTTATTCTAGTATTTTTTTAAATTCTAAATAGGTTCTAAAGACAGTTTAATGAAACCTGTTGGGACCCTTTGGGGCCTTGGTAGAACAGGCTGTGCAGTAAACAGTTTTAAACCTGTTGGGACCCTTTGGGGCCTTGGTAGAACAGGCTGTGCAGTAAACAGTTTTAAACCTGTTGGGACCCTTTGGGGCCTTGGTAGAACAGGCTGTGCAGTAAACAGTTTTAAACCTGTTGGGACCCTTTGGGGGCCTTGGCAGAACAGGCTGTGCAGTAAACAGTTTTAAACCTGTTGGGACCCTTTGGGGGCCTTGGTAGAACAGGCTGTGCGGTAAACAGTTTTAAACCTGATGGGACCCTTTGGGGGCCTTGATAGAACAGGCTGTGCAGTAAACAGTTTTAAACCTGTTGGGACCCTTTGGGGGCCTTGATAGAACAGGCTGTGCAGTAAACAGTTTTAACCTGTTGCAGGACAGTTTGGGACTAAGCGCTATAACACTGCTCTGGACCTGGCCAGGTTCTTCAGCCCTCATACCCACCTCTTTATGTCCGAGTTGGAAGTTCTTCCCCTGATGGTAACAGTTGTAGGTCCTCAGAAGAGACAAGACGTCTGACCTGAATATCAACGTGAAACCAGAGATACAGGGTTAATGAACAGAATAATGCCCTCCATTACTTAGATAGTTCAGAAACTTGAAAAGCCCTTTTTCCTTTTGAAAACTGTTGTCTAACTTTCTACAAATGTCTTGTTCGCAGTGGATTACTAGAATCAAATGTCAACTTTTATATCATGCAAAAGCAACACAGTAGGACTCACATTGGGATGCACTTCTCCTCATCCAACTTCACTTGGTCAGCCATTCTGAGATTACCTCACACAGCTGGGGGAAAGAACAGAAATGTATTGAGGGGTGTGGATTTGTCCATGTATAGTGACGTCGTATGGGGAAATAATGTATTTAATAAATGCAAACTTTGGAGGAGCTAGGTCATTTGAAATGTGTAATCATGTTACCAGTGTGATCCAATAGTACAATATAATCCAGTAGTATAATATAATCAGAACATTGAAATCACATTTATTATATATATATATGTGTGTATATTAATATGCTGTGATTTTGTTTTTTCCTATAATTTAGTAGCACTCATTTTGAAAGTGAATGTACACCAATTAATCCAGTATCGCTGTTAAGTGAAAAAGTGTATCACAGGTGCTTTGACTTGTAAAAAAACACTACACCCATTACACACACACTCCACTATATCATTTTTGTGTGCAGTGGAAGAGTACTTTTCCCATGGAAGCACCTAACTAACCGTGGGAAATTATGAGAATATGTTGAAATAGTTAAATAAGAAGTCATGGGACGTGGATATGACAGAGCCATGTGAGTAACCTCCTAATAGCATGTAAAAACATGTCTGTATTAAAGTAAACATGTGTGTGTGTGTGTGTGTGGGTGTGTGTGAAGAAACGAAAGAGCGGCTAAGGTGACGGTTAAAACAGTACCTAACGGCCATAGTCCTTGTGCACACAAACATCAGTCATATAAATATTCGAGACAATAGCCTTTCCAACAGGAAAAATAGGATTTTGACAGATACCACTTCAGATTGTTCTAAGATGGACAACATAAACAATCTGGCAAAATCCTCTAAATTTAAAAGTGATAATGTGAATTGCATTGATCCTCAAATCAGTCCTTTTCATTCTTCCAGACTCCTTTATGCCTCCTATATCTTTGTGAGTTTTGGAATTATTCATTGAACTTTAAAAACAATATCCATTGGAAATCCCGCCAAATACGGACTTTCACTGAAATGTGAAAGGGAAATTCCAGGAAGCAGTGAATGGTTAGAGGGTGGAGTCTGTGAGCTATTTAAGGTGCAACTGGGTTGCTCCACAACAGATCAATTCTCAGTCACAGCTATGGAGTTCTCTATACATTCTGTCTTCCTGCTGGCCAGCATTTCACTCTACTGCCTTCTGCTATCAGGTAAGAGCCCCCACCCCCCACACACACCCACACACACACATGTTTAGGTTAGCGTTTACAGTATGTAAGAGCGTGTCTGTTTTCCCATTAGTATACACTTACGCAGAAGTTTAGTTATATATGTATTTTTTCCCCCCATATGGTTGTGAATAGCAGCGGATCCCATATGCTATATCTTTATTTTAGCCACTTTCACACAGGACACGTAATAATTCTGCGGAAAATTTAATGGGTAAATTGTTATTAGAGTAATGGATATGTTTTGTAGGCATTGATACATTGTCAGGCCAAATAAAATCAATCAATCAAAATGTATTGTTAAACCTCAGGTTTTATTTATACTTATTTTAATGCACTAATGCTTTTCCTTCAGTGCAGTATATTGCTGCAGTCCAATGCATAAAACAAAGTCACCAATAAAGTGCTGAACAGAGAGATTAGTTTAATAGTATGTGTAGTGACATTGGTTATGTGTTTGTCTGTCTCTGTACAGCAGAGGTCGGTCACGGTCAATATGTCCCCGGGAGGTGTGAGTGCTACGAAACAATGAAGAGAGTCAAAGGAAAACTGTCTGACCTCAAAGTCATACCGAAGAGCCACACCTGCAACACAGACCAGATCATGTAAGTAACAGACCACACACACACGCACGCACCCACGCACGCACACACAGTCTCAAATCCAGACATATACACGTGTGTGTAAGCAGGCACATGAACAAGCTATAGTCAAAGATAATACTCCTTTGTGCTATTTATTAAAGTAACTAAAATGTGCATGCAACTTCATTATCAGGTGCAAATGCAAAGTGTGCCATGAGACACTTGTGTGGCATTAGTTAGAGTATGCAGGTATTAACTAGCGGTCTCTCTGTGTGCTGTAGAGTGATGGTGAAGACCCAGCAAGTGTGTGTGGACCCAACCGGGAGATTGGGAAAACAGCTGCTCCGCTGCTGGCAAAAGTAAGATACTATATAAGATGCGGCAAGCTGATGGTACTGTACTGTTAAATAAAATTAGAGGAGGTTTGCAATATGGCCGATACTTCACGGTTGTGGATTGTAATTTTGCTCAATGTTTTTAAACAAAATTTTTGCATAAAGTAATGACATGCCTTAAAGTAGCTACTGTCAAGTTGGTTTGAACAAACATATTCATTCATTTTGTAAGTTGTAAAGCACTTTAATATCACTGTATTAATTCTTTGCTCACATCCTGTCTTTCAGGGTCAAAGCAAGAAATGGAAATATGAAAAGGTGCCTGGTGAAAACGAAGATAAAACAGAACAATCAAGGACAGAACCGACAAAACCGACAGACAAATACAAAACCCAAGAGACAACCTAAACAGAACAGAAGAAGAACGACACCAATCCCTGCCTAAAAGCACTTCCATACTTGTCCCTTATCTTGAATGGGTGTACGGTAGTTTAGCTGGTCTACACTTTAACAGTAACCCAAACCAAGATACTCCCATACAAACACGCCAATCCAGAAACCATGTGGATGACAGAAACCAGATGGATTACAGAAACCAGCTGGACTACAGACACCAGATGGATTACAGAAACCAGATGGATTACATACACCAGGTGTACTACAGCCACCAGGTGTACTACAGACTACTCTAAATTAGAGTTCTTTCCTCATCCCGTGGCCAGTCTAATGGCTCTATTGACCAATCAGCAGTCTGCCGTGTTTTCACGTCACATTTCAGTATCGCCTCAGCTCGCTCAGAACCTCACCTGAGGTGGTACGAAAAAAAGTGCCTGAAAAGCGCCATATATGTGGTGTGGCAGGGTAATGGACAATGCTGTCATTTAGAGTCCTGGAGTGTCCGTAACAGGAGCTAGTCCAGTGACAAACACAATTACTGTATAATGTTCTGTTACATACATAGTTTTTTACTGTTTTTAAATCTTGCTAATATTTATAATACCGTTTTTATAATTGTTTCATTGTTTCAATAATTGCTTCATTGTGACTTGTTTTATAATAAATATAAAAAATTACGTTGCTAAATGCGTTCAGATTTTTATTTATTATGACACACTATTTATTAGTGCTAAGGTTAGAAAAATACCAGTACTTTCCCCAACACTCTCTGTTTTTCAAGAAATTGAGGATGGAAGTATTCAAGAATCATAACAACATTTTGTCATACTACACATCTGACATACCGGTATACTAGCTTTTTATTGACCTGCTCCAACAAAACATTTGCTAAAGTTAAGCAAAGTAAAGTGCCTCGACCTATACTGCACACAAAATGCATCCAATTAAATGATTTGCATAAAACCATATTTACATATTACATATTTATTTATGCTGCTGCTTTAGAGCCTCCTGTCTAACAGAGTAATGAATGTTCAAATTCTGTCACTGAAAGAGTTAACAAAGGCATAACAAAGGCATCATTGAAAAAGTTACAATGGAGGAGCATGGAAAATCACAGGAGACAAAGTTTTGGGTGTGTTTGTGGGTGTGTTTGTATGCTGGTCAATATTAGACGTTTGTCCAGGCATGAATAAAACATACAGCATCTACCATCACCTGCTTTTTCACAATGCATTATACCTAACCGGAACAGATCTGATAATGTTTCTGAAGTGCTAATTTCATGATGTCCATTTTGAAATAATGTCCTTTCTCTCATTGTTACAACTTAATTTTTTCTGTCACTCTCAGATGAACACACAGTCACTGTAGGTGTAATAAATTAAACATATTTTCGATTAACTAGCTAGATACACTTGTAACATATCTTTTTACAATGAATAACAATTAATGCAGTATTAAGACAGCTTATCCATGCTGTACGCCCTGCTGTGAAACTGTCCTATTGGCTAGTATATTTGACATCATCAGCTTTCAAATCTGGCTCCTGTCAAGGTTTCCTTCTATGTTGCACAACGACACAACCACACAACATCACAACCATCTGCGTGGAGCTGTACTGGGGCAATACTAGAGACGTGTCCACCACACAACCACACAACCACATGACCACACAACCACATGATCACACGACCACATAACCATCTGCGTGGAGCTGTAGTGGGGCAATAATAGAGTCATGTTCACCACACAACCACACCACTACACAACCACACAACCACACCACCACACAACCACACAGCCACACCACTACACAACCAAACCACTACACAACCACACAACCACACAACCACACCACTACACAACCACACCACTACACAACCATCTGCATGGAGCTGTAGTTTGGCAATAATAGAGTCATGTTCACCACACAACCACACCACTACACAACCACACAACCACACCACTACACAACCACACCACTACACAACCACACCACTACACAACCACACCACTACACAACCACACAACCACACCACTACACAACCACACCCCCACACAACCACACCACTACACAACCATACAACCACACCACTACACAACCACACCACTACACAACCACACCACCACACAACCATACAACCACACCACTACACAACCACACCACCACACCACTACACAACCATACAACCATACAACCACACCACTACACAACCACACCACTAACAACCACACCACCACACAACCACACCACTACACAAACATACAACCACACCACTACACAACCACACCACCACACAACCACACCACCACACAACCACACCACTACACAACCACACCACCACACAACCACACCACTACACAACCATCTGCATGGAGCTGTAGTGAGGCGATAATAGCTAGCACAATATCTTCTTCAAGTGGAAGCAAATAACCAGCCCTAGAGATCGCTGAAGCTTCTTCTGCACACAAGCCCAAGAAAGAGAGCAGAAAAGAACAAGCAACCAGAATCCCCAATTGACCAAACCTTAAAAATGACTGTAACCATTCCCAACAAACACCTAACCTGAGTCCTCAACCCTTATACATAACCCACCTGGTCGACGTTACCGCCGCATTGGTACACGGTACACGCACTTCCAGACTAAAGAACAGTTTCTACCCTCAGACTGCTAGGCTCCTCAACCAGTGACATTGATTGTACCTATCCATGTATCCACCACTGGCACCAGATCACATTGCAGTATTTAAGTATTTAAGGTCTGCATACTGGCCATATTCACTCCATTATGTATATCTTATAGTATATTCCATATATTCACTACTGGTACCCACTACTGGCACTAGATCACTTTATTACAGTATTTAAGTATTTAGGGTCTGCATACTGTCCATATTCTCACTCATTATGCATATTTTGTAGCTATGTATATTAGGTATATTGTTGTAAATTGTTTTTATTGTATTTTTATTCTAACAATGTAGTTGTTGCATGCCATGTCACAAGAATTGCATTGTGCAGTTTGATGCAAATCACTCTGTACACATGACAATAAATTGAATTGAAATTGAGTCCTCAACCCTAATACATAACCCTAACCTGAGTCCTCAACCCTAATACATAACCCTAACCTGAGTCCTCAACCCTAATACATAACCCTAACCTGAGTCCTCAACCCTAATACATAACCCTAACCTGAGTCCTCAACCCTAACACATAACCATAACCTGAGTCCTCAACCCTAATACATAACCCTAACCTGAGTCCTCAACCCTAACACATAACCCTAACCTGAGTCCTCAACCCTAATACATAACCCTAACCTGAGTCCTCAACCCTAATACATAACCCTAACCTGAGTCCTCAACCCTAATACATAACCCTAACCTGAGTCCTCAACCCTAATACATAACCCTAACCTGAGTCCTCAACCCTAATACATTACCCTAACCTGAGTCCTCAACCCTAATACATAACCCTAACCTGAGTCCTCAACCCTTACACATAACCCTAACCTGAGTCTTCAACCCTAATACATAACCCTAATCTGAGTCCTCAACCCTAATACATAACCCTAACCTGAGTCCTCAACCGTAATACATAACCCTAACCTGAGTCCTCAACCGTAACACATAACCCTAAAGATCCATGTTATATATTTTTTGTGACTTTTTTTTCTTCCCTTCATCAATGGTTGGTTACCTTTGTCCCTAAACAGATGTCAAACACTGACAAAGGACTGTGAGATGTTGCAGTGTGTGTTCCTAGTGTGTGTGTGTGTGTGTAGGTGTTTTATATACACACACACACACAAACACTAGGGCACAGTGTTCGTTCTCATAGAAGTTTCCATTTACTGGAAAGCATGTGACTGGATCGAACTAGATATGGGCATTCAGGAAACACGGTGTGAAAGGAGGACAGGCGAGCACATGCAGACCAGTGTTTCTATCCTTATAGGGAACCGGAGATCACGTTCCCTATCCCTAAACCTAGTTGATCTCTTTTCTTACCATCCTTGCAAGGAATTCCAATCTTTATTTCATCTGTATAACAACAACATACAAACACACGTCTGCAGTGTTTGTGTGTGAATAGTGTCAGAGTGTGCTTGTGTATGTGCTTATGTGTAGGTGTGTGTTTGTGTGTGAATAGTGTCTAAGTGTGTGCTTGTGTATTTTCTAATATGAAGGGGCTTGTTTGTGTGTGTGTGTGTAGTGTCTGAGTGTGTGCTTGTGTATGGGCTAATGTGTAGGTGTGTGTCTGAGTGTGCTTGTGTGTGAATAGTGTCTGAGTGTGTGCTTGTGTATGTGCTAATGTGTAGGTGTGTGTCTGAGTGTGCTTGTGTGTGAATAGTGTCAGAGTGTGTGCTTGTGTGTGTGCTTATGTGTGGGTGTGTGTCTGAGTGTGCTTGTGTGTAAATAGTGTCAGAGTGTGTGCTTATGTGTGGGTGTGTGTCTGAGTGTGCTTGTGTGTAAATAGTGTCAGAGTGTGTGCTTGTGGTTGTGCTTATGTGTGGGTGTGTGTCTGAGTGTGCTTGTGTGTGAATAGTGTCTGAGTGTGTGCTTGTGTGTGTGCTAATGTGTAGGTGTGTGTCTGAGTGTGCTTGTGTGTGAATAGTGTCAGAGTGTGTGCTTGTGTGTGTGCTTATGTGTGGGTGTGTGTCTGAGTGTGCTTGTGTGTGAATAGTGTCAGAGTGTGTGCTTGTGTGTGTGCTTATGTGTGGGTGCGTGTCAGTTCCTCTCATCCCTTGATTCCTGCATGTCTTTACCCACTCAACTCCTGGTCACATGGTTTCCAGTAAATCAAAGCGCCCATTAGAATGGACACTGTGTTTGTGTGCATGACACTATTATAACCTGGCTGTCTGCAAGTAAAGCCAGTTTTGCATAAAGTTTTGCATTGCATGTTAAGAACTGCAATTATTTCAGAGTTTGCGGCAGTGTGACCATGACAGGGTCACGTGACAATCCTGATCAAGTCGTGCACCCCTGCGAGTAAAGGTATTTGGTTTCATTACAATGTTTACATGATGACCTGGTTATATTGGCATGATGTGGTTATATTTCAGTGCAGGTAATTGTCAGGACACAGGCGGTAACATGCAAGGATACCTTATCAGATTCAAAAGGACGAATAAAAACACGGTCTGTCAGTAATTACTAGTGCACATCCTGTCCCAGCTAACTGTCGGCAGGATTGTGCAATACACCCCGGAGAGATACAGCTTTGAAAGTTTCCACGGACAATGAACTAAACATTTGAGACCACTACACTGGCGTTAGAATAAACACTTGCGGCAGAACATTGCATTTTCTGTTTGTATATTTTTCCGAAGAATAATAACACCGGTCAAGAAACAAAGTACGGTCTCAAAAAAGGCTTCCACTAGGGTTCTTCCGCTGATCGCTGCTGGAAACCTTTTTATTCCAGGTAAAATTGGTTCTGCTCCAACCAAAGGGTTTGCCGTTATGGACAGGAATAAACATGCATTGTGTCAACAGGTTCTTTTAGCCAGTATCTGGTAAAGGCTCATGTGGCAGTAATGCAGTCATGAGTCTATCCTCTAGCCACGTATTATACAACAATGTCTTTCTTCATGTCACTCTCCCATAATGCTTTGGTGAAGGATCTGGGCTATTGTTGCAGTACACATAGTTGTCTTCCAGCTCAGTCTCTTTTAGAGTTGGCATAGGCCTCTCCTTGGTCTCCTCCCTGACCTGTGCTCTTCACGTCTGGATACTGAGTTTTGAGGACAGTCTATTCTAGACACATTTTGCAGTTGTCCCATATTCCTGATAGGGGATTTTATTTATTCAACGCCTTGAAAATGTACATCCTAGCCCTGTAAACAAAAAGGTGAATAACTTTGAGAGGCACTGTATGTCGATGAACCATTTTAAACCTTTATTATACCTTTATTATTATTTAGTATAACCCCTAGTATATTGTTCTATTGGTACTGGATATCGATTAAACAAATGAACTGTGCTTGCATGCATTTTGGATAATCATCAGACCTTCATAAAATTCAATCCTGGCTTGCAAGGAATAAATAATTGCCATTGAATTCCAGCCAGAGTTCGGACATCTACCAAAGGAACTTTTCAATCCGCTACAACATGCATCTGAAATGACTGCCAGGGTAGTGAAAACTGTCTTCTGAGAATACCTGTCGTCTAATTTGGAACAACAATCTCAATGACAGGTGCAGTAATTCCTATGACCTAAAGGACGTTTTATGAAATAATATTTTAAAATTATTTCATAAAACGTCCTTTAGTTTTTTTATGTTTGTAAACCTAAGAATTTACAGTATCAACAAATCACACAACAAAGATTTCTCCTGAAATTCAGCAAGCCAGGATATAAAACCCTCCCAGAAAATAGAATCCCTTTTAAATAGAATGGTTCTCATCGAGTCTTAATCATGGATTAGTCCAGCGCGACTAGGCAATTAGCCAGCGCTGCTGGGTTTGGGGGATTAGCAATCAAATACGGTTGCCTTGCCTAGTCGTGCTGACTACTACTTGTGACAGCTTGAGAGCTCAATCAAGGTAGAATCCCCTGAAGTGTGTGCCACCTAAAAATTTATGTGATAAGTACCAGAAGAGATTAAATATTGGCTTAGGAAGACATATCTTGACATTGACTGTCTAGAGCCTGCTGGGAGTTTCTTATGATTCCTTAATCCTGGGACGTCACCAGACTTGCAGGAGAATCAAGGCAGACTGTTGTGGGTGATTCAGTGCAATTGAATTAAAGCTTGCAAAAGAAGCAAGCATCTTCACACAGTTAAACATGCAGTTATGCTAACACATTAGACCAAATTAAATTTGAAATATATTTGAGGAATTAGATCAAAAGACCCAGAGCTACTCTAAAAAGTAACAAGGATTAACCCTCAGTAGGCCAGGTTTAAAGACGCCACTGCCTTAGACATCAATTGGATATCACAAAATCGAGAATATGGGATTTGGGGTCCTTCTTAGGAAAAGGTTAGCTTTTATATATTTTGATGTATGTAGCATGTTGGTGGTGGGAGAGGAGTGGCAGGGAGAAGGCGGATGTGTGGAGGAAGACAAAGAAGACAATATAAGTATATATGAAATAAGGACTACACTTATAGACCATGTAGTGAACCATGGTCTCTCATTGAGAGAGTCAGGGTTGAGGGTGCCAGTGATGGATAAGGCACTCCAGAAGGTTCTTCCCCAGGTGCAAGACAGAACATTAGATGTGATGTTGATGAAAACCTGTGGCCTAATGCTGGAGAATACTTGAAAATGCTATTACTGATCATCAAATCAGCAATCAGCTATTAGGTTTTAAACAGATTACTAACTCAGAGGTACATCAAGCCCTTTAAATATTTGAATACATCAACATGGTCACTATAATTGAGATCCGAAATTCCATTAATTTGGAAATCAGCCGTTGTGCTTTCCTTAAATGGAGGTGAGCCCACATAGCTAAACAAATATTAACCTATTTACAAACTCTCTGTTTTAGCGAAAAACACATGTGAGGTAGCAACTGAACGATTTGAGATCTTATCAGCTTATCAGTCTGGTCTTAGAAACACAGCACCAATATAGCCTTATATATAGTCTTAAAGTAATAAATGATTTTATTGGAGACACAGGGCACCACTGTGCAGCCCTCTTCATCAACCTCTCAAAGACTTTGGATACAAAGGATAATGATCTTATAAAGATAAACATAGGATTTAGACTTATCAGTTTAAACTGTCTCATGTTTTGAAAAACATTTATTAAGCCGATCACAATGTATGCAGGTACAAGGTCTCACCTCTGCACCGGTAAATATGAGAAAGGGTGTTCCCCAGGGATCTGTTCTGGGACTACTACTCTTCTCAGTTTACATATACATATACCATAGGCATAGATGAACCCCAAGCTAACTTTTGTTTCTATGCAGACAATGCTGTGATTTATTGTTTGGCACCCTCTCAAGTTATGTCCCATTCTCAGTTAAAGCTTGCTTTCAATATTGTTCAACAAAGATTTAATCAGCTGAAACTTGGCCTCCATGCTGAAAAACAAAATATATGTTGTTTTAAATGCGAAGAGGGAATCAATAGGGGATCCATTATTTACTACATTGTATGGTAATATTATTCAATCTGTATACAAAGAGCTTAAGATTTTTATTGACAAAACTATTTTTTTAAGACACATATTCTTAAAAATATATATGGGTAAAAAAAGGTTAAAGGTTAAACTTGTTATTATAGAAATATATCTTATTTTTTAAGTCACAGAGAAACTTGTACTTGCAACTTTCATGCCTGTTTTAGATAACAGGAATGTCATTAACTGGCATACTTTATGTTGGTCCTTACATTCTCCTGACACCATTACCATGATGCTTTTAGGTTCATTACTAATTGTAGAGTGTCACTGCATTCTGTACAATAGAGTGGGCTGACCCTTATTAACCACACACAAACCTGCAATTGGTACTTCTTAATTGACAAAGATATTCTTGGTTTGACACCATCCTACCTTTGTAAACGTATCTGCAAAAAAGGTTCTAAAGCCACAGCCAATGATCACCGACTCTCTATTTACTGGCATTTCCAACTGTTCGAAATGGGTGAGAAAAGCATGTAGGGTTGCTGCTCCTTCCAGAAGGAACGTCCATAAACTGACCTAAACATGCAGGAACATGTAGCACTGAGTGCGGTTACTTTTTTACTTGTTCTACGTCTATGTAACCTTTCTCTTTTTCTGTTTCCGAATGTTTAACCTGATGATTATATGTTTTTATTTCATATACCAGGAAGTTACCAAAACATGTATTTACTTTTCTAATCATGTGATATGTAAATGGTTATTTAAAAGGGGCTTGTTCTGTTTACAGTCCATTGGCTTTTCTTTATTCTGAAGATAGCCTGGTAGTAGCCGAAAGGTTTGTACTTTACTATTTCTTCAGGATTTTAGAAATATATATTTTTTGCATTTAAGCCAGAGTTTTGGACTTCGTCCTGATTTATTGAATGTATAAGTTTCTATCCTGTATCATTAGAAAAAAATAACCATAAAAACTGGCTTTCATTCCAGTTTTCCATTCTAATGTTTATTTGTCATTGCCTATATCTAATCAGGGACAGTGTGAGTACACTCCCATCTAGTGTTTGTATTTGTAAGTGCACTGGAACAAATGATCAGGTTATCAAGGCTTCATGTTATCAGGCTTTATGTCTTTTGTTGTTCAATGTCTTTTCTAACTGTAATAGAGCTATTTTAACCTGGGGAAACCTTTTATATCATGTTTGAGATATCAATACTGTTGGTCAATGAGATGTGTTTCATAAACAATTGTCCCGAAGGAGTGTGGCAATTAGAAATTTGAGTAAAAATGAATTTCATTTATTTTGCACTAAGGCTTTAACATAACAAAATGTGAAAAAAGTGAAGCGCTGTGAATACTTTTTGGCTAGACTGTAATTGCCTGAGATTACTCAACACAATGCCTTGTCATCAAAATCAACATTGTTTGATGGGATCCGTCAATGTGGATGAAATTATTCTAGCTCATTAATAAGAATTTGGTAGAAAAAACAATGCTGTTATTCACAAGAATTTGCATGTGAAAAGTAAATTACCATTGGGAATACGTGTTACGTGTTATATTAATCTAGTCAGCATTGTGTGTGTGCCTGCACACACACACAAACATTGAAGAATAGACTCCCCAAAAGGATCATTCTTTCATGCATTTTCATGCATTTTCATAAACTTTAATGGATGTATAAATATTACAACATTTGAAAGCATCGTGTCTGTCACACTTTGCATGAATTATTTAAACCCATAAATACACCGGACCTGTGATACTCACTCAAATATTACTACGAGAAAGAGAAGCAAACCCCACACTTTCCCTTTTGTATTAGGTAAAAAAGGTCTTATGGTGTTACGCTGTCCAGGCTATCCCAAATGCCATTCAGAATAATTGTCTTAAAGTTTACTTTACTTAGTAGCACAAACAAAGGCAAATATATATATAAAGGAGGCCTCTTTCTATAATTCTAACGGAAAGTGACTAACACCAGCAGTGTGATTTAAGGAAGGTGATCTCAGAGGCATTTCCCCACATCTGCAGGAAGCCTATTGTTGTGCTGTGCTTGTAATGCGAATAAAGACAAAGAAACACCTTTTTAAATTATAACAGTAAACTAGGCAAAACCCACTACAATACCCATATAAAAACATATAACACAGAACATTCTCTATTGGTTTGCAGAGCACAGGCTGCTAATTGATTGGACCAGACAGAGCACAGGCTGCTAATTGATTGGACCAGACAGAGCGAGCAATTACCGTTATCCCTCTCCTCCTGCCAGCGGGTACCAGCTAATTCTTTTTGTATAAAAGTGTGTACCCAAAACAAGAGTAGTCTAGCAGGGACACAGTGAATATACAGTACACAACGTGTGATCATTGATTCATTACTGATCAAACACCCCGCAAAAAAGTTAATAAATGGCGGTGTTGGCATTACTTTGACAGTGGGTTTATATCATTTGTAAATATATCAGACATCCTCAATCCCAGTGAATTGTCCATTTAAAACCATCCGCTAAAATGAGTCAGTTTTTTTAAACAATATCTCAAAGACTTCCAATGGCGACATACTGCTATTGTGTTCATAGATATATCATATGCATCACGTTTAAAAATACTTGCCATGGCAATGATAGACTTGTATTATTTATCTTCACTATTATTTCTTCTCTAAATTGACCGGCTTTGGCAGTAGACACACACAGACAATTGCAAAATAATCAAAGAAAATAGGAAGCAACACATAAATGTAACATTAGAAAGAATCATTATTCCAACAATAGACTTACGTGCTAACAATAACGGCCGATCTCTTACCATTACAGAGTTATGAAGGACTGTCTTTCTATTTTCTAAAAACCTTCAATCCTCTGGTATTCGCTGTATCCCATATCTCGTATGTCTAGTTGTCTACACACCTCCTAGACCCAGCTCAATTCTTACCGAACCCGTAGAAATGAAAAAAGATGGCGGATTGACAGGCTGATTAGCCAAATACAAAGATGATTGATACGACAGGACCAATCACATTCACCTGTGGGCGGGTCTATGCTGCACGTGGAGCCAGCGTTCCTTACAATTAACCACAAAGCATTATGAAAGCTATTGACAGATTGGCAATTAATTTCCCAGTACGCTGATGTGGTCCACTAATAGATATGTTAAATGCACTGTTCCTTACAGATGGCCTCTGTCCTACTTTTTACTCATTCTTCATTTTTAGATTAAAGGAAAGAAAGACACATATGAAGAGAAAAAAGAGAACAGAAAAGGAGAAGATGGAAACCATGTAGACATGAGATGCAGCCCTAACATCCTGTTTTTTAAAAGGAGCATCTAGGAAACGACCACAGGACAGCTAGTATAAAAAATTCGAAGGAAATGTGTGTATATGTGTGCTTGTACCAGAGAGGAAGTACATTTTTCCAGCAAGCAAGACACTTCCTCTTGGTGAAACAGTTACAGAGGATATGATTGTAACAATTCATCCCAAATAAGGAAGGTTTTTTTTTCAGTGTTTTTTAAGGATGAGGAAGTTTTCAGGAAGCAGACTGACAGCATTGAGGCAGAGTGCTAACACCTATTGCCGAACTAACTGTACTTAGCCTCCCTATAAACATCTATTTTGGTTTCCCAGGCAATCGCTCGATGAAACTGACTGTCACAATCGTCTCATTTTGTCATGAAATGTTACAAGTGTTTTTGTGTTAAATGTTCTTCACTCTGTCACGTGTTTCATCTGTGGAACCCAGGAAGATAAGCTGCTGCTCATGCAAACGCCAGTGGGGATCCTCAAACTGTCCTGCGTCCCCTCAGTACAAAGCATCTGAATGTGGGGCAGATTACGCTCTACCCCGTTCAGTTGGAGAATGCAGAGCATGGTCAAAAAACGTTCAGCCAGTCTCTGGACAAAGAGCTCCTGCACCTCATTCCGGTAGCCCCTGAACAATACTCAGGGGGACCCTGTAGAGAAGTCTTTGTTGTAAACTCCAAGTCCAATATGATATGAGTGGAGCTGTCTGCTCGAATGGGAAATCAAGAGGAATAGGTGCCAACGACATAACAACAAGCTAAAGCTCTAGCTCAGAGGATTGCCAGGTCAACCTCACATTTATGCAGTCATTGGAATTATTTCATTTGAATTTCATCTCATACCTTTGTCTGTAGCTTCAAAAGTTAATGCCTAAACTTAAACTTTGCAAAAGCACGCATGTATTGTGTATTGCCATTTGTATTGATAATATATGTATATGTATGTACATCTACGGACTACGGTATACATAAATCGAATAGCAGAAGAGATATTTCTTAAAGCTTGAATTATTATGAGTTGAGTTTGGCATATTAAACAATGGAGTCCAAGAAATTTTTGAATAACAAACTGTAAAAAAAATTTAACCTCTCATTTTGTACATGTGTAATATGTTGTGTATATGATATATATATTTTTTTGGACATGTGTAATATGTTGTGTATATGTTCATTAATTATTTTTGAACATGTGTAATATGTTGTGTATACCGGTATGTGCATAATCTATACGTAGGATAACTATCATACCTCAGTAAGACATAAATCGTAGTTACTAATAGTATTTTAGATGAGAAGATGGGGCACATATATTAAAAATACACGTTTGTGCAGTGATCCTTAAGTAAAGTAATGGTGTGTTTCCTTTCAGACACTTAATGTAGGTGTTCTTGTAAATACTTTGATAGTTTGCTATTGTCTGCCTGCAATGACAGATAGTTAGGTCATTTTTTAGAGATCTATTTTTGGATTTTTTTCATGCTTTATTAAGTGACATTGGAGAATATAGTGTGCTGCAAAAGGCACCTATGTGTGCACCTGTAGACAGGACGGAATCAAACCCACATGGTAGCAGTATGTGTGCACCTGTAGACAGGATGGAATCAAACCCACATGGTAGCAGTATGTGTGCATCTGTAGACAGGATGGAATCAAACCCACATGGTAGCAGTATGTGTGCACCTGTAGACAGGACAGAATCAAACCCACATGGTAGCAGTATGTGTGCATCTGTAGTCAGGACAGAATCAAACCCACATGGTAGCAGTATGTGTGCATCTGTAGTCAGGACAGAATCAAACCCACATGGTAGCAGTATGTTTGCATCTGTAGTCAGGACAGAATCAAACCCACATGGTAGCAGTATGTGTGCACCTGTAGTCAGGACAGAATCAAACCCACATGGTAGCAGTATGTGTGCATCTGTAGACAGGATGGAATCAAACCCACATGGTAGCAGTATGTGTGCATCTGTAGACAGGATGGAATCAAACCCACATGGTAGCAGTATGTTTGCATCTGTAGTCAGGACAGAATCAAACCCACATGGTAGCAGTATGTTTGCATCTGTAGTCAGGACAGAATCAAACCCACATGGTAGCAGTATGTGTGCATCTGTAGTCAGGACAGAATCAAACCCACATGGTAGCAGTATGTTTGCATCTGTAGTCAGGACAGAATCAAACCCACATGGTAGCAGTATGTTTGCATCTGTAGTCAGGACAGAATCAAACCCACATGGTAGCAGTATGTTTGCATCTGTAGTCAGGACAGAATCAAACCCACATGGTAGCAGTATGTGTGCATCTGTAGTCAGGACAGAATCAAACCCACATGGTAGCAGTATGTGTGCACCTGTAGACAGGACAGAATCAAACCCACATGGTAGCAGTATGTGTGCATCTGTAGTCAGGACAGAATCAAACCCACATGGTAGCAGTATGTGTGCATCTGTAGTCAGGACAGAATCAAACCCACATGGTAGCAGTATGTGTGCACCTGTAGTCAGGACAGAATCAAACCCACATGGTAGCAGTATGTGTGCATCTGTAGTCAGGCCAGAATCAAACCCACATGGTAGCAGTATGTGTGCATCTGTAGTCAGGACAGAATCAAACCCACATGGTAGCAGTATGTTTGCATCTGTAGTCAGGACAGAATCAAACCCACATGGTAGCAGTATGTTTGCATCTGTAGTCAGGACAGAATCAAACCCACATGGTAGCAGTATGTGTGCATCTGTAGTCAGGACAGAATCAAACCCACATGGTAGCAGTATGTTTGCATCTGTAGTCAGGACAGAATCAAACCCACATGGTAGCAGTATGTTTGCATCTGTAGTCAGGACAGAATCAAACCCACATGGTAGCAGTATGTTTGCATCTGTAGTCAGGACAGAATCAAACCCACATGGTAGCAGTATGTGTGCATCTGTAGTCAGGACAGAATCAAACCCACATGGTAGCAGTATGTGTGCACCTGTAGACAGGACAGAATCAAACCCACATGGTAGCAGTATGTTTGCATCTGTAGTCAGGACAGAATCAAACCCACATGGTAGCAGTATGTGTGAATCTATAGACAGGACAGAATCAAACCCACATGGTAGCAGTATGTGTGCATCTGTAGTCAGGACAGAATCAAACCCACATGGTAGCAGTATGTGTGCACCTGTAGTCAGGACAGAATCAAACCCACATGGTAGCAGTATGTGTGCACCTGTAGACAGGACAGAATCAAACCCACATGGTAGCAGTATGTGTGCACCTGTAGACAGGATGGAATCAAACCCACATGGTAGCAGTATGTGTAGACAGGACAGAATCTATAGACAGGACAGAATCAAACCCACATGGTAGCAGTATGTTTGCATCTGTAGTCAGGACAGAATCAAACCCACATGGTAGCAGTATGTTTGCATCTGTAGTCAGGACAGAATCAAACCCACATGGTAGCAGTATGTGTGCATCTGTATCAGGACAGAATCAAACCCACATGGTAGCATCTGAATCAAACCCACATGGTCAGGACAGAATCAAACCCACATGGTAGCAGTATGTTTGCATCTGTAGTCAGGACAGAATCAAACCCACATGGTAGCAGTATGTTTGCATCTGTAGTCAGGACAGAATCAAACCCACATGGTAGCAGTATGTGTGCATCTGTAGTCAGGACAGAATCAAACCCACATGGTAGCAGTATGTGTGCACCTGTAGACAGGACAGAATCAAACCCACATGGTAGCAGTATGTTTGCATCTGTAGTCAGGATAGAATCAAACCCACATGGTAGCAGTATCTGTGTGAATCTATAGACAGGACAGAATCAAACCCACATGGTAGCAGTATGTTTGCATCTGTAGTCAGGACAGAATCAAACCCACATGGTAGCATGTATGTCAGGACAGAATGAATCTATGCAGACAGGACAGAATCAAACCCACATGGTAGCAGTATGTTTGCATCTGTAGTCAGGACAGAATCAAACCCACATGGTAGCAGTATGTGTGAATCTATAGACAGGACAGAATCAAACCCACATGGTAGCAGTATGTGTGCACCTGTAGACAGGATGGAATCAAACCCACATGGTAGCAGTATGTGAATGCATCATGAATCAAACCCACATGGTAGCAGAATCAAACCCACATGGTAGCAGTATGTTTGCATCTGTAGTCAGGACAGAATCAAACCCACATGGTAGCAGTATGTGTGCACCTGTAGACAGGATGGAATCAAACCCACATGGTAGCAGTATGTGTGCATCTGTAGTCAGGACAGAATCAAACCCACATGGTAGCAGTATGTGTGCATCTGTAGTCAGGACAGAATCAAACCCACATGGTAGCAGTATGTGTGCATCTGTAGTCAGGACAGAATCAAACCCACATGGTAGCAGTATGTGTGCATCTGTAGTCAGGACAGAATCAAACCCACATGGTAGCAGTATGTGTGCACCTGTAGTCAGGACAGAATCAAACCCACATGGTAGCAGTATGTGTGCATCTGTAGTCAGGACAGAATCAAACCCACATGGTAGCAGTATGTGTGCACCTGTAGTCAGGACAGAATCAAACCCACATGGTAGCAGTATGTGTGCACCTGTAGTCAGGACAGAATCAAACCCACATGGTAGCAGTATGTGTGCACCTGTAGTCAGGACAGAATCAAACCCACATGGTAGCAGTATGTGTGCATCTGTAGTCAGGATGGAATCAAACCCTACAAACCCTATTTAACTACAGCAATTTCTTAAATAACAAATAAGATCTAATCCCAGGTCTGTTTTCCAAGACATTCAGGAGATCTACTATAGTTGTGCATAGAATGAAGGTGTCAAACTTTGCACTTTTGCAACTTTCACTGTAACAGCTTGTTAATCCCTCTAGATAGGGCTTTCTCTATTGCTGTGCAGAAAACACAATATTTAATTTTGAGAACCCGCTTGAGAGAGAAGAAGCTAAACTGTTGTATGTATTTGGATCCCGGCAGGCCAGAGAAGGTATGAAGCAAAACCTTCCCTTCCTGTGGCTGTGATGAGACTGTTATTACTGCTTCTGAGAACTCTCAATGGAGACAGGTGTGGGACTGGTTACTGTGACAATTTAGGCGTAACCTCTTTCTGTGCATCATAACCTAGTTGTTCTTTTACATTCAGTAATACACACGCGCACACGCACACGCACACACACGCACGCACACACACACACACACACACACACACACACACACACACACACACACACACACACACACACACACACACACACACACACACACACACACACACACACACACACACACACACACACACACACACACACACACACACACACACACACACACACACACACACAGAGAACCATTTCAGAGAACCGATTCAGAGATCACACACAGTTATTGCTTACATGAATAATTCATGCATACCAATCTTAAATGGATTGGATATTCAAATATTAAAATGAGCCTGCCCTCTGCCCCTACAAAGGCTGACCCTTGACCCTTCAACCGTCACAACCCCCATCCTTCTCCAGATCAAAATTCTCCACAGCGTCTGACGAAGACTATTGAAGAAGATTACATTATAGAATTGATACGATATATTGCCATTACCCATCATATTACCAACACCGCTTTTCTGACGAGTGAGCAGCGTAATACTTCCTGGTTAAGTGAGCGGTGTAATATGAAGCAGAGCAGATTGTCAGAATCTGGATCAGAGAATATATGTTTCATCACTTGACTCTCCTGTGAGAATTGAACATCAGAAAACTGTTGAAGAAAACAATTGAAAAAAACGATTTATAAATCACAACAGATATACAAAATGATTTGTATATTTCGTTTACAAGTACATCTTACAGTTTTTTTATTGGCTTTGGTACTATTTTCACAACTAAGGTGTACATTTTCAAAACTCTTAGTACAAAGATCCAAACGGATCACACTTGTAACGCACCTAGTCATTCTTTCAAAACCTGATTCAATGCTTTCAGTCCACATAATCATTGTTTCCAACACAAGATTATTGTAATATGTAACGGGAACATTTGGTTTAATCACCGAAACACAACAGTATGATCTTCTTTCAGTGTAGTACTTTCAACATTCAGTTCATCCAACAGCAAACAATGCAAGATACATGTTTCAAATGGGCCTTAGAAGTGCTGAAATTAATATGCTACAGTACTATACTGTAAAAGAAAGATTACACAGTTTTACATTAGGCGATACACACTACACATTACATTACTTACATTTACATAATCTATAATTTCCAAAATATCCATCCTTTGTGTAATCAAGTGAAGGATCAATGAAGACATCCTCTACAATCATTTGGGCAAATTAGTTTTTACGTATTTTTCTGATATAATTGTAACATAGGTATAATTTCTATTACGTATGTAACTAAATGAGAAGAAAACATAACATTTAGTGCACAC
>CM055730.1:16451417-16491417 GCA_029465975.1 Dallia pectoralis
TTACACCAAGTACAAATTAGAGTGTGTGTTTCATTTAGAGTATGTAAGTTTCTTAGCGATTTGCGGTCATTCCGACAGAGTTGAGCTCCTGAATGCCAGGGCGTTCGAGTGACATCCTGAGAGAAAGAGAGAGAGAGAGTGCTTCTGTCTGGTCAGTTACACTGAAGATGTCTCCTACCTGCTGCTGTTGAAACACCCAGAACTCTGCAGACGACCTCCACCGTGACCCAGCAGGCTCTCACCGTGCTATCCATCGTTCAAGCTCTCCTCTCTGACAACTCACTTCTCCACCACTCCCCTAAACGAGCGTCGACGTCAGGGTTCCCTGCGATCTTGTATTTAATGAAACGTTCCGGGAAAAGCTGCGGACACTCAGTTCATCAGTGATCAGTTCCAGGCATATCGGTGGAGATACAACCAGGGTCCACAGGGCTCCATGGTGTTCAGTCTAGCTGAGGCTCTCAATGACTGGCTGCACTAATCAGCCTAAGGGAGCATTGAAGCACACACACACACACACACACACGCACATGTACACAGCATTCCACACACACTCACAAGGTGAGTGGGGCTGATGTGACCCAGTGTGTGTAACGACTACAGATTGGTGAAGGATGTTTGTGTGAAAGTGTTCTATTCTTACAGTTAAAGTTTACCTGGTTTGTGAATAACATTAGAAACTATGGTGAAAGAGCACTTCCAGCTCTTCCTGGATTAATATATTAAGAGGTACTTGCTGCACTATTCGTCAGCAACAAGGTCTATGACCTTCAGAAAACCACTTACCCCTCAACCAGCAGAACAGTTCCCAGCACCCCCTACTGGCTCCACTCTAAAGTCAGTATGCATTGGTCCCTGAATGGGACAGCAGGCTGCTGGATGGGATGTTGGCCACTAGGGGGCACTCATTTTGTTGAATGTACCTTGTGTTTGATGTAGTCATTCAGATGCATCGTTAAACACGTGGTGACAAATCCAGTGGCACCCTAAAAAGAGCTAAATTCTCAACCCATTTCAACATAACAATCAAATCAATCCGTTCCAACATAACCATCAAATCAACCCATTTCAACATAACAATCAAATCAATCCATTCCAACATAACAATCAAATCAACCCATTTCAACATAACAATCAAATTAACCCATTTCAACATAACAATCAAATCAACCCATTCCAACATAACAATCAAATCAACCCATTTCAACATAACAATCAAATTAACCCATTTCAACATAACCATCAAATCAACCCATTTCAACATAACAATCAAATTAACCCATTTCAACATAACCATCAAATCAACCCATTTCAACATAACCATCAAAACAGAAGGTGCATTAATTCATTTTGAACGCATATGTGTTGTGACAATCTTCTACCAAATGGTTCCGTGTACCACGATAGTTATGACATTTCCCAGAATATGACATTTCCCAATGAGAACAAGTTGCAGGTTGGCCTTTTCACATAATCACACATGACTAGGACACAAAGCAATGAGTGAAATCACCGACTCCCAGAACACCACGATAACTGCAGAGTCCTCGGATCTGGCAAGAATATCAAATGCAGACGCTATCAATAGATAGTAGAACCGCCCATAACATTCAAGGCTATCATATGAGTCAACCTAAAGCAAAAATGGAAAATAAAATGTGATTATGTAGCAGTAACAGTGGTCTGGACTAGACCAATATTCAGCTGGAGTGAGTGGACTGTTTTCAACCACAAAGAGATGGAACAAACGTCCTTAAAGATGCTTGCAGAATGTAGGGGGGTCCGACGTAGAGAGTAATGAGGTCATTTGGTAGAAGGCAGTTCACTTTCCACTCGAGGCGTTTCCGCAGGGCATCGCTTCCCCCTCCTGACTGGAACTCTGTAGCGATGGACTTGGTCATGTCAAACATTACAGTGACCATACAAGAGCTCTGAAGATGTCCTGTTGTACCTGGCACCAAGACATTAGCAGTTGATTCTTCAAAACCTGTAAGTTGCGAGGTAGAACCATGGTAGAACAGACTTAGTCCAGCACATCCCACAGATGCTCTATTGGATTTAGATCTGGGTTATTTTGAGGCCAGGGCATTAACTCGTTTTTCTTAAACCTTTCTCAAACAAGGTGTGCAGTGTAGCAGGGCACATTATCCTGCTAAAAGAGGCCCCTGCCATCAGGGAATACCATTACCAATGGATGTACCTGGTCTGCAACAATATTTAGGTAGGTGACATGTGTCAGCCAGCAGCCATATCACCATGTAGCCCAAGACTGGTTGCCCAATGAAGCTAAGCAGGGCTGAGCCTGGTCAGTACCTGGATGGGAGACGTCTGAAAAACCAGGTTGCTGATGGAATAGATGTTAGTGATGCCAGAGGGGGCTCCATTCTGGTCTGCATGGGTCCTAATGCCCCAGTATAGTGACGGGGACACTATACTGTCAAAAAGCACTATCTTTCGGATGAGACGTTAAACTGAGGCCTTGTCTCTCTGCGGTCATTAAAAATCCCAGGATGTCCTTCGATAAAGAGTAGGGGTGTAACCCCGGCATCCTGGCCAAATCTGCCCCTTGTCTTCTGTCCATCATAGCCACCTAATCATCCATGTGGATGCTGCACATTGGTGGTGGTTGAGGAGATTCCCCCTACCATGTAAAGTGCTTTGGGGCCCCAGAAAAAGCGCTATATAAATGTAACGAATTATTTAAAGACAACCTTCCACTGCAATCTTCCCCTGCTCCAAGGCCTCCTGATCTTGACATGTGCCCTTGTTTGCAGAACATCAACGTTAATCGCCTCACTTGTAGGTGACCATAATTTATATGCATTGAGAGTTTTGGAGAATGGCCTATAAGCAAGCGTAGATGATTAAGCTCAGTGGAACTTTAAGATTGTGTCAATTGAAGAGAAGAAAACTGCCAGCACCGATAAAGACCCTTTGACCAGCGTAGAGCGACACACACACACACACACACACACACAAGAACCAGAATGCACACGCTAGCATTAGCCATATTGGCAAGAACACAAACAGAGCTAGAGATCAGTACACATTGACTCCAGTTGGGGGCTCAAGTCTGTAAATCTCCTCACACACACACACACACACACACACTCATATAAGCGCAACTACACAAACAATGGTTCCTTTGTTTTACACTCCACATCCACTAGTTACTAGTTTACCGGCCAGGTTATATGTGACGTGTGTTTGTGTGTGTATCCTGCTGTTATGCAAGCGATTATAAACTGTGTAAATCCCAATAAAACCCCATTAAACTGAGAAACTATTGTGATGCATAACTCCTGTTAGAAAGTTTGTCCAGAAATCTTTTTCAGAATCATCAAATTTCTTGGATCATCAAGGACTGTCAAAAAAACAGCTTAAAAGCTTCCAAGCTTAAAATGGCATTTACTGTAGAAATAGTCAACAGATGTTTTAAACACACCTTTGTTCTTCTTCAGATCCAGGATTCCATCCCATGCCTTGAGGATGGTGAAATTTCACCTTTAGCTCCAATTTGTAGAAACCTTGTGAAATCTTAAGCCCACCTGTCACAGACTTCAGGATAAAGTCAATTTGCATAATATTCCTTCTAATATTATTCTAAGGCTTTGTCATGATCCACTAAACACCCAGCTTTACCAATCGGCGAGCTGCCATTGGAATTATTCACTGGAAGAGTTATTGTAAGAACACCATTACATAACAGTTGTGGTGGTGCAGGCCAACTACACAATGTCACATTGTCTTATTTTCCCTCTGCAATATGAAACGAGACGGAGACAGAAGGGCTGTCAGGTAACGTTTCCACACATGTGCTCTCTATGGGAGTTAAGCAGAATATGATGGCTTATGATGGAGCCACAGATATTATAACAGATGGTATGTGTCTGGGTGAAGAATAACTTTCAGGTGCATTTATGTCATGTTTGCAAGATATCTTGGTCAGGGGGATTTTTGAGACACCTAATTGGCTAACAGTTGCCCATAAATTGGTTTTGCACAGAATATGATACACTTCATTACACCCCAAACATCCCTTGTTTCAGAAAAAAAATTAGTTTTACTTCTAGCTTCGTGGGATATTGGTCTATGGCAATTTTTTGTAGGAGAAGGTCTACAGACTAAAAGCAAGAAAGCTACACTTTTAGTTTTCTCGTTCTAGACAGTTTTAAGGACATGTAAACATTTAAAGGTGATTAATATCCAATGTAAGTGGGATGCTAGTTATACAGTTTTAGTACAAATAATGTTTCCTCTGAGTAAACTGTTCAGAGACGTGGCAAATATGTTTTTTTGTGTTATTCTGACACCTGCAGGCCATTTGGTATTACTGCCTTATAATTTGATTTAAGAGATGGGTGGCCAACGTCTTGATTAAGGAGACTGGCTTGTAAGAAAAAATTACGCTTTTTTGCAATACTTTTTGTTATTCTGTACATGCTCTCATCCTGCATGCATGGATGTAACCAACTGCAAATGAATAAGATGAGTGGAAAGATTTGTTATTTTCACTGAATGACTCGTCCCCAGACTAGTTTAAAACCAATGAGTGAAGCACATTTATTTTGCACCAATCATGCACACAATGTGTAGCTGACGTGTTCCTAAAAGAACAAGACTTCAACCGGTCTTCTATAAAGAGTTTTAGAAAATCAACAAAGCTGATCAACTGGATATCTGTAGTCCCAGACTGTTCCTGACAGAGACATACAGACTGTTAGACTGGACAGACGGGCAAGACCCAAATGCGGACAGAGACGGAGATATGATTCAACAGTGTGTTTATTGCTGAATACAGAGGTAAGGCAATCTCAGAGTCGTTTAGGCAGGCAGAGTTCGGTAGGGACGGTTTGATAGATGTACAAGGGGGCAGGCGATCTGAGAGTCGGTAGGCAGGCAGAGTTCAATAGGGTCCGTTAGGCAAGTACAAGGGAGCAGGCAGAGTTCAATAGGGTCCGTTAGGCAGGTACAAGGGAGCAGGCAGAGTTCAATAGGGTCCGTTAGGCAGGTACAAGGGGGCAGGCAGAGTTCAATAGGGTCCGTTAGGCAGGTACAAGGGAGCAGGCAGAGTTCAATAGGGTCCGTTAGGCAGGTACAAGGGGGCAGGCAATCTCGGAGTCGGGGACAAAACAGGAGTCGATACTGGGAAGACAGAACAGAGGACAGGTAGACAGGAACACCGATAATACAGGAGATAAGCGCTGGAAACGTACGACGAGACAATACGATCTGGCACCAGGGAACAGGGCACACCGACATAAATAGACAGACAGTAATGGGAACCTGAAAACACCTGATGGAGGCGTGGAGACAATTACGAGACAGGTGACTGAGATCAGGGTGTGACACAGACAGCCAATTCAAGCACCCAACAGAAAACATTTGTCTATTTATTTGTGTGAGCCTTGCTAAAAATAATAAACAGAAACACTTGATTTGTTCAACATGACAGGCAACTCAGGTTACCGGTGTGCCATTCGTCTATGGAAGGTAATTAACTGCAACGAAAAGGCGAAATAGTTGGCTAAGTTCCAAGAAGACAACTGTAAAGGGCATTGGACATGCCAATATGCAGGTTCACCAAACCATGACAGTGGGACCTGAGGGGGCTGGTGAAATAGCTCTGGAATATTCTGTTAGTCTTCAAGGCAAATGGAACTCACAAGGTCATTATTTACAAGTTAGTGATTCTCTTAGCCAGAGCAATTTACAGTAGGCATTTCAGGCATTTTCATAGGTTTTTTTGTTTTAGACTTCGGGGGATTCAAACTCATAACCTCGACCAAGAAAGCTAAGCAATATATATTATACATTGTTAGTTATTATAAGTTATGCATTCATGACAAAAAGTACAAAACACAAAAGCTTTAACAGTTCCTGTCATCATAACTAATTTGTGCCTCTTTCTTACTGTAAACATTACAGTAACGCAAAGTGTAAATGTTATTTTAGGCCAGATGTGGGTAAGAAGTTCACGACAACTCTGGCAGGCAGCCTGTGTGTGTGTTTGGGTGTGTATGTATATCTGACTCTTATTATTCTTTGTTTGTATTTTGGTTCATGTTTTCTTTTGTGCTTTTGATTCAGTCAGTTCAGTCAAATCCAGAGTTTACTGCTTTTCCCGCTGCTTTTTTAGCATTACTTTTTGTTAATAATAACAAAAATCCTTTTTATGTATATTTTGTAGATTTTTATAAAAATGCAATGAACGGTAATGAGCGGACAAATTCCTAAGGTAAAACAGTTACTATTGTGTTACAATACGGTGGATGGAGAGTATTCCCTGCTCGAGGTTGCCACATTGTGGTTGTAATACATAGTTACACTACCTTGTGTTACTGTAATACTACAGCAAGGCTCTATTGACTGTTAAAGCAGATTCATAGTAACATGACTAGATGAGGGGAAGCATGAACCAAGAATGGTTGTACTTTGTCTCCAGTCTTTGTCTACAAACCAGTCTGCTTTTATTACCAGACTGACTAATGTTAAATATGGCAGCAGGACAGAGCAGATCTACTTTCTTCTACAGTCGACTGACACTCAAAAAACCTGGAACATTACACAGAGAAAACCCGTTTAGATTACAGTGGACCTATGGAAACACCCCCGACATTTCCCTTTTAAGATTAAAGGCTCTGCTGTTGAATAATTCAAATTCTTAGGGATTATATCATCTTCCACAACCTGAGGTGATTGCGAGACATGATCCGAGTGACAGCAGTAAAATAAAACTGTTTTCAGTAAAATGTGACACAGCTTTAAACATGAATCATTAAGTTCAACCATACCTCCTACATTACAGCCTGGTCTGCAGAAACGGGTGACTGGCTATCGCCTGCCATCCATCAAGGCCATCCATCACTTCGGGGCAAGAAGGCAAGCAGGAAAGATTACCATTATCTCTGGTAGGTCAGATCAGAATTAGGGTTATACAATATGTAATATGTGATATGTAATATGTAAGATGTGATATGTGATCTGTGACATGTGGTGATGATGTAATATGCAATATGTGATATGTAATATGTAAGATGTAATATGTGATATGTAAATGTGATATGTAATATGTGATATGTAACATGTAATATGTGATATGGAAAATGTAATATGTAACATTTAATATGTGATATGTAACATGTGATATGTGGGCTCAGTAGAGCTGGATCATGACCTGAACAGTTTCTCAACCCTCTGTAGAAACCAATTTGATTCATTGAAACTAACCTGTTCTCTCTAAATCCCCACCATATCTAAAGAAACAAATATGTTCTCTCTAAATACCCCTCAGTTGTATAGAAGCTAATCTGTTGACTTTAAATACCCGGTTTTATAGACTCTCCACTTCAAGCCATCTCTAACTGTTAACTAAACAGCTCTACCATACTGTAAACATCAACTTCCCTTCATTCAGATTTATGTGAGTTGGTCTCGCCAATGTGTGTTGGTCTCGCCAATGTGAGTTGGTCTCGCCAATGTGAGTCGGTCTCGCCAATGTGAGTTGGTCTCGCTAATGTGAGTAGGTCTCGCCAATGTGAGTTGGTCTCGCCAATGTGAGTCGGTCTCGCCATTGTGAGTTGGTCTGGTCTCGCCAATGTGTGTTGGTCTCACCAACCGCACCAATGGCATTGCCCTGGAGAAACCCATTGTGTCCAATTAAAGAAGGATCTATGTTTTCCTAAAGGCACTGAGGGACTGTACAAAGCAGAGAGACTGTATAAAGCAGAGAGACTGTGTAAAGCAGATGGACTGTGTAAATAAGATGGACTGTGTAAATCAGATGGACTGTGTAAATCAGAGGGACTGTGTAAATCAGAGGGACTGTGTAAAGAGAGAGACTGTGTAAAGCAGAGAGACTGTGCAAAGAGAGAGACTGTGTAAATCAGAGGGACTGTGTAAAGCAGATGGACTGTGTAAATCAGAGGGACTGCGTAAAGCAGAGGGACTGTGTAAATCAGAGGGACTGTGTAAAGAGAGAGACTGTGTAAATCAAATGTACTGTGTAAACCCGAGACACTGTGTTACGCAGAGGGACTGTGTAAAGCAGGGAGACTGAGCTGTTTTTTTAATGATTCATCTGATATTAATGAAAATAACTCAAACTAAATCATGAATCCACCTCATTATCATTGTCTCATTTCAAATCCAGATCAGAGAGTCCTGTGTCAAAGTCCTTATGCACATGTCTTTAAGGCAATTTGGTTTATCTTCTCGGGGTTGCATTGTGCACCTCACAAAAGCCGTGAGGCTTATGGGATTCCACTTCCTCATTTAGGTTGGATCATTGCAGAATTAGAGAGTGAAATGAGCCCCTAAACCACTATAACATTCACTCACACAGGTTTGACAGTTGTGTAAATGGTGTAAGCACACATGAATGCAGAGAAATGAAGGGCTTAGGGCCACGGGAACGAGGATCATCTGGGATTTTGCCGACCATAACTCATGTCTGTGTAGTTTTAAAGGGTCCCACAAGAGAGCAGGAGCGAGGGGGAAAATGGGAAAACAAGAGGAATGAGAAAAAATAAAAAAGGAAAAAACACCCATAAATTATTGTTATGTAACATTAAAAAAAGTGCAATTCACAATGTTAGCTTTTTATTAAAGTAGAAACGAGAAATGTCACGCTAAGTCATTTCTACGTTTTGTGCGGAGTTGGCACCAAACATCACAGTGTTAATGAAATTAAAATCACACAAAACAACAGATGACCCAGCAGCTACACATAACAAAGAACCACACCAGTGGATGGCAACAGAGCCACCTAAATAGGCTCCCCAATTAGGGGAAAAGCAGGACAGCTGCCTCTAATTGGGGACAACACAAACCCAGAAATGCCTAGAGGCCTCCATAATGTCAAGTGAAAACAATTATACACTTGTTTGTGATGAAAAAAAACATCTTGCATGGTGACTTTGGTTTTAAGTTGGGAAGTATAAGAATATAATTGCCATATTTGCACGAACAAGGAAACCTGTACAAAATAATACAATGTTTGGATATCCCAGTGGGCACAGTCATTATCAATAACCAGGAGAAACAAAATCATATCATCCAGTCAGGGCCAAAATAAGTCTGTCCCTCGAAACTCAGCCCTTAAACTGGGAATGCACTATTCAGCAGGACAACGACCCCAAACACAAGGCGAAAGCATCATTGAAGTGGCTCTGGGACAAGGAGTTGAACTTCAGAACCCAACTCAAAAGTAATTAGATTTTTTTTAAATACAGTTGCAAAACTTGTTGCTTTGTCATTATGGGTAGTTAAGTCTAGATTCATGTAGACATAGAAAAAGGCTGTAACATAACAAATGTGGAAAACCCGAAGGGGTCGGAGTACGCTTCTGAATGGACCCAGTACATTCTGTTTGCGTACAGGCGAAAAGTGCGTTGGATCTAATCTACTCTTTAAGAGTCACAACAACAGCAGAATCCCACCCATAAATCCCACTAGGAGAAGTACTGTTAACATATTATTGACAGATGCTAACCAACCAACGCTAACATTAGGTTGTTCAGGTCTGAGTTTGAACACAGGCCAGCCTAAACATTAAGTCTAAAGACACATTAGCAAACCCGTTCTTACAGCAAAACATGAGATGAGGAACAGGCCTCGGCTGAACAATAGGTTTTTAGTCAAACCCACGTTATGGTAGCTATTGTATTGTATTGTACAACACTGTAAATCATTAATTTATGTCGATACCAGAGCTAAATAATGTACGGCATATAATGTTTCCACAATGCTGTAGTGTGGGGTCATGTATCCACAGTGGAGCAGAGAAAAGCTTTTACAGTAATCTGGTCCATGACTCAGTCCATAGAGACCAAGAGTTTTATTAACCAGGTACTCTCTTCGAAACAGAGAGATGGGAGTAAAAAGAAAGAGATATACAGAGAGAGGGATATCTTTTTACAAGCCTATATAATCAGTTATGGAGTCATCGCCTCTACTCTGGAGTGAAGGAATGGTGTATCAGTTGTATGATGAATGTGTGGGAGGGAGTAAAGAGCACTTACAGTCAACAAGAGAGGAGGAAAGGACTTATTTACCGTCTCAGGATACACTGTTATTTATCAAATACTGCCTGTCTGTGTGAGTGAGAAAGGGAAAATAAAGGGACAGTAAACTGAATTTAGCATTTTCTGTGACTTTTCATTGGATCTAAAAACAAACTTGGCATTGTTGACTGATTTTGCTTACCAATAAAAATGCTCAATTGGTCATTGAATTCTTCTCCCAATGCAAATGATTTTCTAATGCGTTGTGCTGCAAATTCCATCTTGTTATGCTGCAAAATTCACATTTTCTGCATTGTCACACTTGGCATAGAGCCTATATACATTTATATTAATTCAATCTAAAAAACAAGTCGGACCGAAATGGACTACATTCGTAGCCATGGAAAGAAAATAAATGTTTGAAATCTGAAAAAACTCATAGCTGACTAGCGGAAATGCTTAGAAGTCGCTAGTTACCTAATGTCGTGCAACGTTTGCACAGCATGTTCATTCATGCATAATAATGAGGATAATGTGTACACCCATTGGCTGAGCAGTCTGAAGTGCCAATACAGCTAAGAAGAATGTCCATTGTTTCTATAGTGATTGGCTGTTATTGGTGATGTCATGATGGGTGATTAAGATGGGATTAACAGACATATTATATATAACATTACGATGATTTGATGTTGAGTTTACGTTCTGAATCAAATTCAATCTGTACGTTTCAAGAAGCAAGGGTTGTATCAAGCATTGTCAAATCAAAGAAATATTTCGACAAAGCAGACAAAACCATTTCAAATCCAGCTGATATCCATATCTAATTTTCAATGAAAGGAAAGTGCAGTGAAGCCAGAGTGTGTGGGAGCATACAGAGGGAGGTGTTGAAATACTTTGCAATTCTCCAACATAATGAAAATCTCCGGTGGTGAAGACCTGGGTAACAGCCCATCACTGGGTTTGGCATAGGGGTCCTGCTGGAATGCCTTTTATTCTGTGAACATGATCAACTCTATTTCTATCAGATTTCCATTGTAAATGTGTGCCCATCTATAACTTGATTCTGTAAAGAAATGGGTCAAAGTGTTAGGACTCCTGGTACGGTCGTACAGACAATGTGATCTATGGAGACGACTTTGGATTCACACACTCTGAATGAGAGCATAACCAAACACTGTTTTGTACACTCACCACAAAGCCTCTTCTGGTGCTCATTCACCCAAACAACATTTGTTCACGTGTGAATTTTAGGGACCTGATGATGCTGCCATGAGATAACCACAAAACCCAACTGTCCTAAACCAACTAATCAGGGGTTCTGCGGTTTCCTGAGATCATTCAGAAGTTTATCTCAAGCCCGACCAACTTTGTCTGACGCACATCACACGGTAGGAATACATTTGGCTACAGTAGAAAATAACATGCAACGATCATACATTTGATCACAACAAGCATCTTAGAAAAGCCATTGTATTGTTCTGCTTTCTGGGTGGGATCAAAGCTATGGTATGCAATGTGCAAATGTTTCAAAGTTCACTTAAATCTCCTTCAAGAAGCATTTACCTAAACATTACTTGTGTAGTTGATTCTTAGGGCAGGCACATTTTCCTCAATCCCTTGTTGTGCTGGTGCTGGCCTGGCAGTTGAAGTGACTGGATGTAAATACACAAACTGACACATCCTTTTTCATCTAGAGCTCACTGCTCTCGACACAGAAGATCACACCCTTCTCCTGCAATGCCAACTGTGGGACAGCCCTGAGTTGGTTTCCTACTTACTTTTCTACCTGAAGCATGTAACCATCATTGAGGCATTGAGGATTAACCATCTTTCTCATTTTGACCTGCCATTCTCTTTAATCACATGTACGTATTGTATAATGATTGTTGTTGTATGTACAGTACCAGTCAGACATTTGGACACATTTACCTATTTATGTGTATATCTAAAGAATTATATAAATGTGATTTTATTTTTATTTATTTCTTATTAACTTTTATTTTTATGCACATTGAGAATATTCGTAATCGTAACTATTGAAAAGTGATTTAAAAATGCAATGAAATATTGTGGTCTGCTTTTGTAGCTGTTAAAAGTTTACGTTTGAAGGCAGGCATCAGGCTTGTGGAGACATGCCTTTCCGTTACATCTTCACAGAGAGTATGGTCACCTTATTATTAGCTCGGTTTATAACTTCCTTTATCTGTGTCAGTTTAAGTATTAGCTTCTGATTTCCTAGAGGTGTGCTTCTCTCCCCTCAGGTTCAGATTGCTGTTTTCCTTCTCAACTTGGCTTTCCTTTTCTGTCTGGTACTCAAGGTTCTCACACCGGTTGGCTGAATCAAGATGCCCGCCCTGACATGTTCCTCGTGGTTCTCTGAACTTAATGAAGGGGTTCCACTGGTGTTATATGATGGTACTCACATTGCTGCCTACCCATTCTGTGCTTATTATTTTTAATGTGTTTCTATTAAATGTAACTGTATCACAGATTCCATTAAATGGGCTGTGATTTTTATACGTATAAGTATGAATAAAAATGTCTAATCCTATAATTGAATCATGTTTTTGAATCTGAATCACTTAGTTTTGATTTTGCTTAGGAGACCAGCTGTCACATTATTGTCTCTTTTTAATAGAACTATTCATATAATTTGTATAGATTTGTTTCATCCCCTTCCTGATTTGAAAGTGTACAACCGATGACCTGTCATTCCCCAATTCAGCAAGCAGCTGATCAGATAGTTAGCAAGCAGCTGATCAGATAGTTAGCAAGCAGCTGATCAGATAGTTAGCAAGCAGCTGATCAGATAGTTAGCAAGCAGCTGATCAGATAGTTAGCAAGCAGCTGATCAGATAGTTAGCTCACCGTTAAACAAGTGAATCACTCATCACAGTTTGGCTTGCATTCGTTCCATCTTGCACAGAATGCTAACAAGTATGCAACTGTGACCACTGATTATTTGTAGAGTGCAAGTACTTTCAGAAGGTGATGCACCTAAATAAGAGCAGTATTGACATGTCTATGTCCTGTACATTCAGATGTCCCTTAACAATACTACATTGCAATTGGTTCTTAGGTGCGACTATGTCGAAGAAGGTTTTATGGGAGATTAATTGTTTGCAATTAAGACAATTCCTGTCATGCCATAACAACATTGTCAGTGTATCAAGACAAAGACCCAGTGTGGCTTAACACAATATTATGTAGGACCACCATAAAGTAAAAACACATATTTTCAGGTAATCTACTGTATTAGCTGTATTAATATAAATAAATATATTTATAAATATGTTTAAATATGTTAGCACCACCAATTTTTTACCTATTTAATGCTAACTCAAAATAAGACAGTGTATGTCTTTTCAGGAATATTATATGATGAAATGACACTATGAAAATATGACAATAAGAAATATTACGTGGATTTCTGGGTTTTAGGTGCTGTTCTAGAATAAATTACATTATGACCAGTGTGTATTGCTACATTAAGTTTGTCTTAGGAACAAAGTGACGTAATCTGTGTATCATCAAATAATAGGAAAGGCGCTAGAGTTTTTTGAAATATCCAATCCATCAGGAGAGGGATACAGTTCCCCGGATACAGTTCCGCTCAGATGAAACAAACAGGCGACGCAATTGTGTTGTCTTTGTATACAATTCACTCCAGGAAGAAGCCAAGGAACCATCTGGTGTTGTCTCTAAGACAAGACAAAAAAGATGAGAAATTATGCTCTATTGTACAGTTTGAACTACAGTTGAACTCAATCAGGATAACAACGTCATTATAGGTTGGTTAATTGTTCCATAGTTAAAAGCAAGCTCTGAGAGGTCATTTATAGCAATCTACATTGATGAGAAGGTAGGGAAGCTAGGCTACTAAACATTTAAAAACGTATTTGTTATCCAGAGAAGCTGGCAAGTTTCTAATAAATATACATAATATAAATAGCAAATGCTATTTGCGTAATTTTTTATGATATCTTGCCTCACAACTGATTTGAACTATTTTTTTCACAGTCATTTAAACAAAAATCAATGCTCAACAACTATCCCGCATTAATAGCTAGTAAAACAATTTAGCCCAACATTTCTAATATAACAGGTAGAAAATTCTTGGTGCCTGGGGTGCAGCTGTGGTTTCACACTCTTGCGTGGGAGACATAGCCTTGGTCTCCCGACCATTGTCAATACTTTGACCTGGTTTGATAAATCGATTCCTAATGATGAAGCTTCCGGACTCTCAGAGTGTGTTGAAACACAGTCTCTTCTTACAAACTAATGGTTTACTATGAATACCCTAGGAGCTATTAGATGGACTCCCATGCCGTTTCCTCATGTTTCTTATTCTTTCCTGAAATTAGCCAAAGACAGGATAACGGCACCAACGGGTGTATATCACACCTGTTTACTGGTTAAACCAGAGAATAAACGGTAGGGAAATCCCCATTAAGGAGATGTATGTCCTACATCGTTTGATTTGCATCAGTTTCGTTGTGCATTTCTTTATGCTGTGTTTGTTAGTACTCGGGGTGTGCTTTGTTCAGTTGTGCAACCAGAACTCTTACATTATTTGGCCCCAGATACCTTCATACTGCAATGATTATGGCTGGTTTCACTTGCAGAATGCTTTCACATTGCCTTAGAAGACTAACGTGTCTTCTGAGACAAAACACTATGCAAAAATAGTGCCCCTAGTGTTTCAGTTGGCAGGTTCTATTATAAATGTTAAATATTTTCTTTTGGTGTATGATTTCTGCTCCGCTGGTCTATGTTGGGTATTCACCAGAGAGGACTATTGACCCAGTGAGCCGTTCTAAAGAGGCAAACTAGAGTACAGAAAAAAGCTCTTGTTTGGGTTTTTTGTGTCCACGGCAGTAACAGATTAGTTGCCAACGCATGTCTGGCAAAGATACTTGTTCATCTCAACCTACTCACGTTTCCATATACAATTAGACATATTCTTGATATTACACTAGTACTGTCTGTCCTACATGACCGTCCTAGACAATTAGACATATTATTGATATTACACTAGTACTGTCTGTCCTACATGACCGTCCTAGACAATTAGACATATTATTGATATTACACTAGTACTGTCTGTCCTACATCACCGTCCTATACAATTAGACATATTATTGATATTACACTAGTACTGTCTGTCCTACATCACCGTCCTATACAATTAGACATATTATTGATATTACACTAGTACTGTCTGTCCTACATGACCGTCCTAGACAATTAGACATATTATTGATATTACACTAGTACTGTCTGTCCTACATGACCGTCCTATACAATTAGACATATTATTGATATTACACTAGTACTGTCTGTCCTACATGACCGTCCTATACAATTAGACATATTATTGATATTACACTAGTACTGTCTGTCCTACATGACCGTCCTATACAATTAGACATATTATTGATATTACACTAGTACTGTCTGTCCTACATCACCGTCCTATACAATTAGACATATTCTTGATATTACACTAGTACTGTCTGTCCTACATCACCGTCCTATACAATTAGACATATTCTTGATATTACACTAGTACTGTCTGTCCTTCATGACCGTCTTATACAATTAGACATATTATTGATATTACACTAGTACTGTCTTTCCTTCATGACCGTCTTATACAATTAGACATATTATTGATATTACACTAGTACTGTCTGTCCTACATGACCGTCCTAGACAATTAGACATATTCTTGATATTACACTAGTACTGTCTGTCCTACATGACCGTCCTATACAATTAGACATATTATTGATATTACACTAGTACTGTCTGTCCTTCATGACCGTCTTATACAATTAGACATATTATTGATATTACACTAGTACTGTCTGTCCTACATGACCGTCCTATACAATTAGACATATTATTGATATTACACTAGTACTGTCTGTCCTACATCACCGTCCTATACAATTAGACATATTATTGATATTACACTAGTACTGTCTGTCCTACATGACCGTCCTATACAATTAGACATATTATTGATATTACACTAGTACTGTCTGTCCTACATGACCGTCCTATACAATTAGACATATTCTTGATATTACACTAGTACTGTCTGTCCTACATGACCGTCCTAGACAATTAGACATATTATTGATATTACACTAGTACTGTCTGTCCTTCATGACCGTCCTATACAATTAGACATATTATTGATATTACACTAGTACTGTCTGTCCTACATGACCGTCCTATACAATTAGACATATTCTTGATATTACACTAGTACTGTCTGTCCTACATGACCGTCCTATACAATTAGACATATTATTGATATTACACTAGTACTGTCTGTCCTACATGACCGTCCTAGACAATTAGACATATTATTGATATTACACTAGTACTGTCTGTCCTACATCACCGTCCTATACAATTAGACATATTCTTGATATTACACTAGTACTGTCTGTCCTACATGACCGTCCTATACAATTAGACATATTATTGATATTACACTAGTACTGTCTGTCCTACATGACCGTCCTAGACAATTAGACATATTCTTGATATTACACTAGTACTGTCTGTCCTACATGACCGTCCTATACAATTAGACATATTATTGATATTACACTAGTACTGTCTGTCCTACATGACCGTCCTAGACAATTAGACATATTATTGATATTACACTAGTACTGTCTGTCCTTCATGACCGTCCTATACAATTAGACATATTCTTGATATTACACTAGTACTGTCTGTCCTACATCACCGTCCTATACAATTAGACATATTATTGATATTACACTAGTACTGTCTGTCCTACATGACCGTCCTAGACAATTAGACATATTATTGATATTACACTAGTACTGTCTGTCCTAAATGACCGTCCTATACAATTAGACATATTATTGATATTACTCTAGTACTGTCTGTCCTCCATGACCGTCCTATACATCCACTAACAAATATCGCCCTTCTCAGCTCTGATAATCAAGGAGAAGGGGCATTGTTGTAAAGGTTTAGATTTTTACATAAATATTGGAGTCATTTATCCGGCGCTTTTATCCATACATCTCAAACCTAAAGTACATTGTTATTCTTTTGTTACGGGGAGGAGAGGAGAAGGTGAGCCAATAAGGAAGCTGAGGATGAGCAGGTGGTGATAATGACATGATGGGTTGATTGAAATGTAGACTGGAAACTGGTGTCAACACCCTTATTCTCATGATAATTGGGATCTATATTCACTCTCCACACAGCGGCTCATTCTCCTTCTTTGTTGTAACCGGGGCAAATACACACAGTGAGACAAATAAATATGGGGTTCTTGGATTTATTATTTCGAGTAGGTGAAACTAGTTTTAAACAAAAATAAAATTACAAATGGTACATTTACAACTGGTATAAATAAAACCTATCTATAAACAAAAACCGTTCCGGTACTTATCACACACTTCAGTAACCAGAAAACTTTTCTATGTACATAACAAACGGTAGTGGCACTCCTGCACAAAAAGGATCATAACCATTTTTTATGTTAGTGAAACCACCTTGACAATAAATCACAATTTCTGTTAACATGAGAAAAAATAACGGGGCGGCAGTGGCTCAGTGGGATAACAGCGCTATATAAAAGCGCAGCATTTACATTAGCAACTCCTCACACGTGGACCACAGACTTCCCCGTATCCTTAACCATCTTTGGTTATCTTTCATAAATCTCGCACCATTTACATCAAACTTGTGTATAACTATTTACATCTAACGACCATGAGTCTTACTATCAACATTTAACACTTGAATGCTATTCTTAATTTAACATTCGCGTTGTTAATAATCCTACTCCATCAACTAACGTGTCTCCTGATAGGGCTACTTTTCTCCTGTCTCTTTCTTCCTGCCGTGCTGACGTCACTACGCACCTAAATCACGCACTGACAGGACAGATACTGCTCCCGTTGTACCAACCTAAAACAATTTCTATTGGTCGTAACCACCACCTGGTTACATTGTCTTTAGACATTAGGGAACAGTTCCACTACTCACTATTCACTCTCCACACAGCGTCTCATTCTCCTCCTTTGTCTTTTGACATTAGGGAACAGTTCCACTACTCACTATTCACTCTCTACACAGTGTCTCCACTTTCGCTTGTCGTCAGACATGAAGGAACAATTCCACTACCTGCCCTCCAACACGACTTTCCACAGCTTCTAGTCTCCTTTCCTGGAACAACCAGGAGCCTGCTTATTTCTGAGCTAAGCCAGCTGTGGACTATTTAGAGTGCTACTAAATATCTCATGAATGAGCAAACCAATATTTTCAATTTAAACAAGATTCATCTGTGACCTCGGGTGGTCCCGCAAAAAAAAGCAGAAAATAGCCTTGCAAAATATGCCACGTACGTATGTGTCTTGTCAGAAGTGGCATCTAAGTTGACCTGCCTGCTTTGAGCCAGTCATGGAATAACGCTAAACTCTTGCAGCATGTAGAACGACTGATTTGCAGCAGAGTGACGGCCGACGGATTAGATGATTGGGTTCAAGAGCCAGGTTAAGAGAAAGCAATTTACGCGGATATAACGTAAACCATGTCATTGTACCTTTATCTGTAGCCAATTATCTTCTAAATCCTTTTCAAATGGCCAGCTTTATTTAAGGTCAGTAGTTGTTCAGGATCGTATTTGAGCTGGTTCCCTGCAGTACAAAAGTTAAAACAGTTTAGACAATAGTGTAACCAGTTAGATAGATCATTCCTTATTCCTTATTCCAGGTGCATCCTCTCTCATCCCAGACTGCACCTAGTAGTAGTAATACAACAAAACACTAATGTATTATATCTAATGTATTATATACTAGTATTACTAATATAATGTACTAGTGTACTATATACCTGTATGTCTAGTCAAAGTCTGGGATGAGATAACTCACAGGTTACAGTACAGTAATGTCTTATGTGTTTTCACACATTCTTTCCTGGTAATTTACTGAATTGATCCAATGAGTGTCAGAAAGGACAGTATGATAGTTTGAGCTAAAAGATTGTATATACAAAAAAATATTCTTAGGTAAATTACTTTTTGCCAAACCATCAAACCATAATGGCGCCGACGCCGTTCATCGAGTTTTCTTTTGAACGTAACAACATGATGGATGTGGTTTTCGCATGTGTCACACTGGTAGCTGCTCCATGTGTGCCTAAAAGCATTCGTTAAATGGAATCGATTTGCCGCCTGGCCACTCCGGTTCAACTGTCCCACTCTGTCACCCTCACCCCTGACCTATAACTCTTGAACCCCTGACCCTGTCCTGACCACACAGAAGCACAAAGTCAGCAGGTCCGCGGCTGTGCTCTAACCTCCGACCACCTCGATCCTCTCACTCCTCCTTGACGCCTAATATTGAACACTTTCCCTTTGACCTCCGATCACAGGTTGCGCATCACAGGTCCCTGTTACCATGACGCCCGGTGTTTAGGCAGAGGGCCAGATATATTACCAGATCAACATGCTGTAATATCAAAGAGGACGAGAGAGTGAGTGGGGAGTGGTTTGGTTGGGGGAGGGTCTTGTGTGTGTGTGTGTGTCTGTATGTGTGTGTGTGTGCGGGGGGGGTTGGGGTTAGTGAGAGCAGTTTGGGGTTGTGTAGGGGGAGGGGTTTGATGGGAGGAGGGGTTTTGTGGGGAGAGAGGGTTGGTAAGGCGGCTGGAATAACGATGAGAGTGTTGAGTGACTGGACGTTTAATGGAAACAGGCCATAAGTTGAATCGGTCAGAAGGTGTAACATTGTGACTGTTAATATAGCATGGTGTCGATGAGTAATGTCAGGCATAACTCTCATCATGAGGATAGAGTGGTGGAGAGAGACAAATGGTTTGGCTGTGAGGTGACAGATCCCCGAAGCCCAGTCTCACCCCAGCCATACGTGACCGAACCATGTCTGCAGAAATGAAGACTCAACACGTGATTAGTCATCACACGCACGAATGCACCCGGCAAGTCAGAACCAATGTTGTATCCAACAGTTAACCAGTGTTTCCCAGACAGGTCACCGTAAATACACCATGTGCCAAAACAGTGCCAACCGGCCGGGCGTGACCTTGCTTAGCATTAAAGGTGTCCTGTGCGGTCTGGCTCCAGGGTTTGAGCAGCAGATAAGTGTAGTGAGGTAGAGCTGCCTTGAATCCGACTGGTTGGTCCAGCACATCCCACTGATGCTCAATTGAATTGATATCTGAAGATTTTTTAGGCCACGGCGACACCTCAAACCATTCCTGAATAATATGTGCAGTGTGGCAGGGCAAATTATTTTGCTGAACGAGGCCACTGCCATCAGGGAATACCATTACCATGAAGTGGTGTACCTGGTCCTCCATTATGTTTAGGCAGGTGGCATGTGTCATATTGACATCCTTATGAACGTCTGGACCCAGGGTCTCCCAGCAGAACGTTGCCCAGAGCACGGCAGTCCACCTGATGTAAAAATTAATCAAACTCATCAAACCGGATGACCTTCGTCCACTGCTCCAAGGTCCAGTGACGGCACTTTGGTGCCCGTTGCTACGCAGTCCCAAATTCAAATACTACGACCAACTGTTCCCATTGGACCTATTTAACATCCAGTTCACAGAAAAACAACGAGACAATTTCCTGAATCATGATGTTTTGAAACTACATTTCAGTCCAAGAAATAATCAGGTTATCCTTTCTCCACCAGCCTGCTGTGACTATATTGTGGGATCAACCCTACCCGCTCTCTCCTGTAGGGGGGGGGGGTGTAGTAACACCTGACACTGTCTGCTCCACAGGAACCCACAGGGTTCTACAGCTACAATACAGCCCAGATCTCAGCTGCTTTAAGAACCCAGGGGAGAAATGTTCTGATGAGTCTGTCTGTCGCCACTTCACCGGGGATGTAATGAGTTTGTGTATCGACGGAGAAAACGTTTATTATTTTTTATACTGTTTCTTGAAACGGGTGTTGTGAAACAATCCATATAAAAGAGTCAAAAGTTGACTTTGGTCCCGTGTGTAGCGTTTCATCAAATCTCAGTGACACCACACACACACACACTCACATGATGGATGCCAATGCAGGTGGCTTTGGTTATGTTGACCCCAGTGAGAACGGAGTGGTGAATGAGGTCTGTCATTTCAGAGTCACTTTTATAATAAGATGTTCAAGTGCACTGCTAATGTATCCAAAAGCTTGTTGGAGTCACGGCACCTTAATAACATTGGACCCAGTACAAACCTTTTACTGAAATGCTTATATTAACAGCACCATGTATGAGAAAAATAATTATCTTATTGTCACCGCTAAAACATTGGATCTCAAATCCCAAATGCTGGAGAACTTACATTTTACATTCACATTTCAACTGGAAGTCATTACTTTTTTCCTGTTGTCTAAGTGCCCACAATAGGACCTCACAGACATACAGTATGTATTCTCTCTCTCTCTCTCTCTCTCTCTCTCTCTCTCTCGCTCTCTCTCTCTCTCTCTCTCTCTCTCTCTCTCTCTCACCCACACACACATAATCAACTGCTTAAACAAAGACACACACACACACACACAAACACACCGATGAGTATCTGAAGCTGCTGCTTGCACAGATTTTGTGTTCTCGGTCTGTGACCGGGGTATCATTTCAGAAAGGTCAATGGGCTCCTGACCTCTTGGCTATGTGACCGCTGGAGGTCTGTGAATAACAATCCCAGAAGGATGTGAGGTCACGGCCCACAGGAAGTGAGTCATTATCATTACCCTCTTTATACCCCCCGCTGTCCAGACTTCAACATACTTTGTCTTACTAGTTTATTTTCTACTCACTCTTGCTTTTGTACTTAGCCAGTTGAAACGAACAATATGTACATGCACGAACACGTACTGCTGCTAATCTTTATGATAATGAATGGATTTGAGAACTGATTGCAATCAGTGGGCCTATTTGGTTTCTGGTGTGGGGCCCATGAGTGAGTGTGTGTCTGTCTGTGTGTGTGTCTGGGCGTCCACAGTGTGGTGAGCATGAGATGTGAAAACGAATGCATTGCATGTGTGTGTGCGTGTATGAGTGTGCGTGTGTGTGTGTGTGTGTGTGTGTGTGTGTGTGTGTGTGTGTGTGTGTGTGTGTGTGTGTGTGTGTGTGTGTGTGTGTGTGTGTGTGTGTGTGTGTGTGTGTATGCCCTTCAGAGTCATGGGGAAGTAAGTATTGTGGCACATGGTATAATCAACATGTCATGATTGGAAATGCCGTACGGGTCATGGCACAACATTTGATGAATGTAACACACATACACACTCACCCACACACATACAAACACCTTGGTTCTGAAAGAGGTACTTAACAATCGTTTATATTTAGTGTGCAGAGTCATTAGCGTACAGCATAGCTGTGATAAATTAACACTTTGAGTTTCTCAACTGCCCGGTGATCAACACATTATGCTGTGTGTTTTTGTGCCTAAGACTGCAGAGAGTCCATAACGTGACTAGCAGTGACTTTAACTTGCTTAATGAGGGCAGATTACATTACACGAATGTCCTACCAAATTAGTTTGTTAACTAAACCAGTTGTGAGCAAACCACTAGAGTTAGGAACAGAAACATACTCACTGGATTCTAATGAACACTGAGGTTTTGGAATGATCCACTGAAGCTTCCGAGGAGCTATTTGATGGTATGTCCAGGTTTTTTACAATAGCAAGCCAACTTACATCACATCATTATGCTGGGCATTGAGTCAGGACCAAAGCAGAAAGCTTTTGCTGTCAAAGCTAACTGACGTTTTAAATGTTTTATTTTAATTATATATACATGACATGTTTATAATTGTTGGTTTTCCACTTGGAACGCCATATGGAGCTCAATAATAAATGCACACTGCACAAATCATTTGGGGTTTTAGCTCACTAATCTTAAATTGACACTTTATTCTGAAGTTGTTATTCTTGGCTTGCTGTTTTACATCAACGCTAATAGCGGAGAGACTTTTATTTGCCTGTCGTCTCTCTCTGCTATACATGAAAACATTTTGGTACATTTTCCATCTTTGCTCTACAATACTGTGATACAAATCAGACAGGAAATGAGAGCTGTGGTTTGTAATTGGACAATTGTGAGGTTTGAGATGACATGAAAGTGAAACTCTGACCCAGGATTCAAACAAAGGAAAACACTCCACACATTTGCTTTTTAAAGTTCATTTACCCAGACCATGGCAGGGATCGCATTCCCTGTAAATGCTGTCGACTCGAGGACAAATGGCTTTGATCACAGTGCAGTCATTTTCCTGCATTTGTTTCACTGTTTGTCCATATTGTTCTATTCATTAGGGGACTTTAACTCCAACCTTCATACCAGCAACACCAATCACCTACTCAGTCCGCCCCAAAGCCTTTATGTAAAATTATTGCAATGTTAGTAGTTTGATCACAAAAGTACTTCAAAGTAGCTGTGGATGTGTTTATTTCCAAAATAAACTGAGCGATGTGTGGACTCTGAAAGAAGTTTGATTGGGTGTGTGTGTGTGTGTGTGTGACATTGAGGTAAAACAGGTCCCAGATGCAGAGGTGGTGAAATAAAGACCTTAAATGAACAAAAAAAACAAAAAAATAAGAAAACCAAACAAAATGGAGGTCTTACGAGTGGCAAACGAGACGCAGGTAAAATCAAATAACACTGGGTATAAAAAAGAACATAGAAACACACAAACCAGAACAAACATACATTGAACATGGAGGTGCAACAGTCAGCACAGCACAAGTGCGCAGCAGGCCAGACAATCCATCAAGATCAGCTTTTAACAGCCAGACAAATGTAATTATGGGAGTAAATAATTACCAGTGGTCCAAGAATAACACACTCAGGTGATATACCAGCACATTGTTAGCGTCACAGCCACTCAACCACTCACCACATTAAAAATATTTTACATTCAATTAGCAAATAAATCAAACTAGGAATACTGTTTCACTTACTCTCCACAAGTTGGGAGATTCCAGCAATCCCAGGAATACAATCCGTTAGGGAGAACGCGCTTCGGGCCGGATCAGGCTGCTCAGGATATCACGGCTCCGATCGCGAGGAAAACACTGAGTGCTTGTTAAGCTCGTTTAACTTACCGCTCGCAAACTGAGTTAAAGTTTCATGTTTATACGTTTCACATGGAGCTTGTTTAGTTGTCCAAATACGTGTAGTATGTTTTCCACAACGTCGTGTCCAGCTGGGTAAATAGGAGTGAAGGTACGCATGGGGAGTATTCATTTCATATCATACCCAGGCATGAGGCAGCCATCACCTTGAGTTCAAACCTGCTCAGCTGCTGTGAGTTTCTTTATGCCTGAGTGGAACTGTCTGTCTGTGTGTGCCTACTGCCTACACCTCTGGTTCCTTAACTTATTCGAACCATGGCACATTTTTATAGTGTTGTTTGGTTCATGGCACTTGGCCATTTAAAAATTCTAACACAACAATTGTTTAATGTTGATATAGGTCTAAAATTCTGAATGCATATGTTTCGTACCGATCCAATTTGGAAACAACACAGATGTTTAATTTTTGAATAGTCACCTTGAACAGATTTTCAAGCAAACTGCCAACTAATTGCTATGATGAGCAGCGATTCCTCATCCAGTCATGACGTTCTCCTAGTGTGTGGCGTTACACATTTTTTTTCAACCATGAGTCTAGACCCAAAATAGTATTGTTGGACAAAAATGCGAGAGGGATGGAATATAGCACAGGGTGTAATTGCACCTTGTTGCACACCTTCTAGGGGCAATATGCCAGTATTTTTACCCAGACACTTGTAGTAATCCCTGTTCCACCCTATACTACCTGGACTTGCTAATACTATACCAGTCAGTACTATCCCCTCACCCTATATCACCTGGACTAGCTAATACTATACCAGTCAGTACTATCCCCCCACCCTATATCACCTGGACTAGCTAATACTATACCAGTCAGTACTATCCCCCCCACCCTATATCACCTGGACTAGCTAATACTATACCAGTCAGTACTATCCCCCCCACCCTATACCACCTGGACTAGCTAATACTATACCAGTCAGTACTATCCCCTCACCCTATACCACCTGGACTAGCTAATACTATACCAGTCAGTACTATCCCCTCACCCTATATCACCTGGACTAGCTAATACTATACCAGTCAGTACTATCCCCCCCACCCTATATCACCTGGACTAGCTAATACTATACCAGTCAGTACTATCCCCCACCCTATATCACCTGGACTAGCTAATACTATACCAGTCAGTACTATCCCCTCACCCTATACCACCTGGACTAGCTAATACTATACCAGTCAGTACTATCCCCTCACCCTATACCACCTGGACTAGCTAATACTATACCAGTCAGTACTATCCCCCACCCTATATCACCTGGACTAGCTAATACTATACCAGTCAGTACTATCCCCCCACCCTATACCACCTGGACTAGCTAATACTATACCAGTCAGTACTATCCCCCCACCCTATATCACCTGGACTAGCTAATACTATACCAGTCAGTACTATCCCCCCACCCTATACCACCTGGACTAGCTAATACTATACCAGTCAGTACTATCCCCTCACCCTATACCACCTGGACTAGCTAATACTATACCAGTCAGTACTATCCCCCCACCCTATATCACCTGGACTAGCTAATACTATACCAGTCAGTACTATCCCCCCACCCTATACCACCTGGACTAGCTAATACTATACCAGTCAGTACTATCCCCCACCCTATATCACCTGGACTAGCTAATACTATACCAGTCAGTACTATCCCCCCACCCTATATCACCTGGACTAGCTAATACTATACCAGTCAGTACTATCCCCCCACCCTATATCACCTGGACTAGCTAATACTATACCAGTCAGTACTATCCACCCCACCCTATATCACCTGGACTAGCTAATACTATACCAGTCAGTACTATCCCCCCACCCTATATCACCTGGACTAGCTAATACTATACCAGTCAGTACTATCCCCCACCCTATATCACCTGGACTAGCTAATACTATACCAGTCAGTACTATCCCCCCACCCTATATCACCTGGACTAGCTAATACTATACCAGTCAGTACTATCCCCCCACCCTATATCACCTGGACTAGCTAATACTATACCAGTCAGTACTATCCCCCACCCTATATCACCTGGACTAGCTAATACTATACCAGTCAGTACTATCCCCACCACCCTATATCACCTGGACTAGCTAATACTATACCAGTCAGTACTATCCCCCCACCCTATATCACCTGGACTAGCTAATACTATACCAGTCAGTACTATCCCCCACCCTATATCACCTGGACTAGCTAATACTATACCAGTCAGTACTATCCCCCCCACCCTATATCACCTGGACTAGCTAATACTATACCAGTCAGTACTATCCCCCCACCCTATATCACCTGGACTAGCTAATACTATACCAGTCAGTACTATCCCCCCCACCCTATATCACCTGGACTAGCTAATACTATACCAGTCAGTACTATCCCCCCCACCCTATATCACCTGGACTAGCTAATACTATACCAGTCAGTACTATCCCCCACCCTATATCACCTGGACTAGCTAATACTATACCAGTCAGTACTATCCCCTCACCCTATACCACCTGGACTAGCTAATACTATACCAGTCAGTACTATCCCCTCACCCTATACCACCTGGACTAGCTAATACTATACCAGTCAGTACTATCCCCCCCACCCTATATCACCTGGACTAGCTAATACTATACCAGTCAGTACTATCCCCCCACCCTATATCACCTGGACTAGCTAATACTATACCAGTCAGTACTATCCCCCCACCCTATATCACCTGGACTAGCTAATACTATACCAGTCAGTACTATCCCCCACCCTATATCACCTGGACTAGCTAATACTATACCAGTCAGTACTATCCCCCCACCCTATATCACCTGGACTAGCTAATACTATACCAGTCAGTACTATCCCCCACCCTATATCACCTGGACTAGCTAATACTATACCAGTCAGTACTATCCCCCCACCCTATATCACCTGGACTAGCTAATACTATACCAGTCAGTACTATCCCCCCACCCTATATCACCTGGACTAGCTAATACTATACCAGTCAGTACTATCCCCCCACCCTATATCACCTGGACTAGCTAATACTATACCAGTCAGTACTATCCCCCCACCCTATATCACCTGGACTAGCTAATACTATACCAGTCAGTACTATCCCCTCACCCTATACCACCTGGACTAGCTAATACTATACCAGTCAGTACTATCCCCTCACCCTATACCACCTGGACTAGCTAATACTATACCAGTCAGTACTATCCCCCACCCTATATCACCTGGACTAGCTAATACTATACCAGTCAGTACTATCCCCCCACCCTATATCACCTGGACTAGCTAATACTATACCAGTCAGTACTATCCACTCACCCTATACCACCTGGACTAGCTAATACTATACCAGTCAGTACTATCCCCCACCCTATATCACCTGGACTAGCTAATACTATACCAGTCAGTACTATCCCCCCACCCTATATCACCTGGACTAGCTAATACTATACCAGTCAGTACTATCCCCCCACCCTATTTCACCTGGACTAGCTAATACTATACCAGTCAGTACTATCCACTCACCCTATACTACCTGGACTAGCTAATACTATACCAGTCAGTACTATCCCCCCACCCTATATCACCTGGACTAGCTAATACTATACCAGTCAGTACTATCCCCCACCCTATATCACCTGGACTAGCTAATACTATACCAGTCAGTACTATCCCCTCACCCTATACCACCTGGACTAGCTAATACTATACCAGTCAGTACTATCCCCCCACCCTATATCACCTGGACTAGCTAATACTATACCAGTCAGTACTATCCCCCACCCTATATCACCTGGACTAGCTAATACTATACCAGTCAGTACTATCCCCCCACCCTATATCACCTGGACTAGCTAATACTATACCAGTCAGTACTATCCCCCACCCTATATCACCTGGACTAGCTAATACTATACCAGTCAGTACTATCCCCCACCCTATACCACCTGGACTAGCTAATACTATACCAGTCAGTACTATCCCCCCACCCTATATCACCTGGACTAGCTAATACTATACCAGTCAGTACTATCCCCCCACCCTATATCACCTGGACTAGCTAATACTATACCAGTCAGTACTATCCCCCCACCCTATATCACCTGGACTAGCTAATACTATACCAGTCAGTACTATCCCCCCACCCTATATCACCTGGACTAGCTAATACTATACCAGTCAGTACTATCCCCCCACCCTATATCACCTGGACTAGCTAATACTATACCAGTCAGTACTATCCCCCCACCCTATATCACCTGGACTAGCTAATACTATACCAGTCAGTACTATCCCCCCACCCTATATCACCTGGACTAGCTAATACTATACCAGTCAGTACTATCCCCCCACCCTATATCACCTGGACTAGCTAATACTATACCAGTCAGTACTATCCCCCCACCCTATATCACCTGGACTAGCTAATACTATACCAGTCAGTACTATCCCCCCACCCTATATCACCTGGACTAGCTAATACTATACCAGTCAGTACTATCCCCTCACCCTATACCACCTGGACTAGCTAATACTATACCAGTCAGTACTATCCCCTCACCCTATACCACCTGGACTAGCTAATACTATACCAGTCAGTACTATCCCCCCACCCTATATCACCTGGACTAGCTAATACTATACCAGTCAGTACTATCCCCCACCCTATATCACCTGGACTAGCTAATACTATACCAGTCAGTACTATCCACTCACCCTATACCACCTGGACTAGCTAATACTATACCAGTCAGTACTATCCCCCCCACCCTATATCACCTGGACTAGCTAATACTATACCAGTCAGTACTATCCCCCCACCCTATATCACCTGGACTAGCTAATACTATACCAGTCAGTACTATCCCCCCACCCTATTTCACCTGGACTAGCTAATACTATACCAGTCAGTACTATCCCCTCACCCTATACTACCTGGACTAGCTAATACTATACCAGTCAGTACTATCCCCCCACCCTATATCACCTGGACTAGCTAATACTATACCAGTCAGTACTATCCCCCCCACCCTATATCACCTGGACTAGCTAATACTATACCAGTCAGTACTATCCCCTCACCCTATACCACCTGGACTAGCTAATACTATACCAGTCAGTACTATCCCCCACCCTATATCACCTGGACTAGCTAATACTATACCAGTCAGTACTATCCCCCCCACCCTATATCACCTGGACTAGCTAATACTATACCAGTCAGTACTATCCCCCCACCCTATATCACCTGGACTAGCTAATACTATACCAGTCAGTACTATCCCCTCACCCTATACTACCTGGACTAGCTAATACTATACCAGTCAGTACTATCCCCCCCACCCTATATCACCTGGACTAGCTAATACTATACCAGTCAGTACTATCCCCCCACCCTATATCACCTGGACTAGCTAATACTATACCAGTCAGTACTATCCCCTCACCCTATACTACCTGGACTAGCTAATACTATACCAGTCAGTACTATCCCCCCACCCTATATCACCTGGACTAGCTAATACTATACCAGTCAGTACTATCCCCCCACCCTATATCACCTGGACTAGCTAATACTATACCAGTCAGTACTATCCCCCCACCCTATATCACCTGGACTAGCTAATACTATACCAGTCAGTACTATCCCCTCACCCTATACTACCTGGACTAGCTAATACTATACCAGTCAGTACTATCCCCCACCCTATACCACCTGGACTAGCTAATACTATACCAGTCAGTACTATCCCCCCACCCTATATCACCTGGACTAGCTAATACTATACCAGTCAGTACTATCCCCTCACCCTATACTACCTGGACTAGCTAATACTATACCAGTCAGTACTATCCCCCCACCCTATACCACCTGGACTAGCTAATACTATACCAGTCAGTACTATCCCCCACCCTATACCACCTGGACTAGCTAATACTATACCAGTCAGTACTATCCCCTCACCCTAAACCACCCTGGACTATCTAATACTATACCAGGCAGTACTATCCCCTCACCCTATACCACCTGGACTAGCTAATGCTATACCAGTCAGTACTATCCACTCACCCTATACCACCTGGACTAGCTAATACTATACCAGTCAGTACTATCCCCTCACCCTAAACCACCCTGGACTATCTAATACTATACCAGGCAGTACTATCCCCTCACCCTATACCACCTGGACTAGCTAATGCTATACCAGTCAGTACTATCCACTCACCCTATACCACCTGGACTAGCTAATACTATACCAGTCAGTACTATCCCCTCACCCTATACCACCTGGACTAGCTAATACTATACCAGTCAGTACTATCACCCCACCCTAAACCACCTGGACTAGCTAATACTATACTGTTATCATTTGGTAAGCATTGACAAAGAGGAGCTGTTTTTATTTAAAAGCAGGATTCTACACAATGCCCCTTTAAGCAGAATACTTTTTTTGGCCAAACGCCCTGTTCTTAGTTTGCTTCCAGTAACTGAAAATAAACGTCCCCTCATTTTGTTGTTCAGGGTCAGTGAACAATGGCTGATCCCTGGCGGTGACCCTAGTCCCTGATGGTGTTTCAAGGGAATTTGGGATATGCAAAAAAGCATGTTTATACAACACATTGTACAGCAGCGGAAGAAAAAAGCGGCCCATATTTCTCCTTTTGATTACGCCTCTAGTGTCATATCCGTGTCTCAGCAGTGTCTTCTATTGACAACTGCAGCCATCCAAAGACAACAGGTCTATTTCCGTGTTTTACATGTATTAGAGTCAGGTCAGTCATAAATCTTTTTTAAGCGTAGAGCACACAGACTTGTGGGAGAAGAAAGCACATAAACATGTTTTGACACCACCCAATTATGCTAGTTGAATGCCCTTCAGTTAATTGTGTCAGAGTTCACACATTTACTTTAAATGATACAATGATACAGCTCTGTCAACGATTTAAGTCACACAGTCTGCTTTAGAATCAAGCCCAAATGGCACACAGCCCTTGGCTATAAAAGTAGATGTTGGCTATAAAAGTACGAAAGTATACGGCTCATAATATTAAATCATAGGTAGAAAAAATGAGAGGGCTGTTTTTCAGATTTGTCCCTAGTCATTCGTTTGACTGTTTAGAAAGTATTGAAATCCTGTTTGAGGCATGCAGAGCAGGCCCAGGGTCAGATAGAGGACAGGGCAAACTGGCTCAGCACTGTTCAAGGTGAATGGGTGGAGTATCGGTCAGGGCTGTCTTGTCTCAAGGCAGCGTACCACCAAAATGCTTTCTGGACATTGTGAAACTCAATTGTGAAATGGATGTAAAAACAATATTTAAAATCCTTGTGTCGCCATGGGGTCTGGTTTATACTGGTTAACACATCGGTGTTGAACCATAAATGGTATACCTCCATTTCCTTTCTGTCACACTTACTAGTCTCTGTTTTGCCTATCTTCTATCTTCACCTCTGTAATCAGGTCTTATCGGGTTTAGATACAGACTTATCCCCAGTCTCTGTTGGGATTTGGTTCTGTTAACACCATAAAGTTGTAAAACCACTCACAGCGTGTCGTCTGTTTATCGTTCACAGACCTGGAGACCTGGCTGTGGCCCCTCTCTAGCCCAGGGGCAGAAAGGCTCAAGAGGTCTGGGAAGTGTCTGGAGATAAGACCTTGCTGGTGATAAGAGGGAAGGTTATAGGAACTGTTATACTGTTCATGGGTATTATTCTATGGAAAAGAGAGAAAATTAGACCTAAAAAGATGTGCAATCCTTTGTATTTGTTATGAATATATTTTGGGAGGCATTTAATGTTTTTGTTATTAGAGGAGAGAAAGCAGAGGAGAAAGTGTGTTGGTAAATAGTAGTAAGCTGGATTCTAACCCATAATGCAACAGTGCTTCCAATGGCTCTGGATTAGACCGCTAGGCTAACCGTGGCCATCTGTATTAATTTATTTGACAGTCCTCTATTATCTCATGCGGTTGGGGTCAAATAAATGTCAATGCAATCGAAGTGTCTCCTAGGTTCCTGAAATCCAGTTGACCCTGACATCTGTGAGTTTTCTCATTACATCTACAGTCAAGATTTCCCCCACGAACATTATTGAAAAAACATCTACCATAAAATCTTAATCGTCTTAATTTAGTCTCTTTTATAAATATGTGTGTGTTCTGTAGTCTTTAACGCACATCAGTTGGTGCAGCTGCTATTATATAGAGAGAAACAGTTCCTAATCTACAGCAAACTAAGGATCATTGTAATTTGTGGGTCGTCGTAGTTTTGTAGCGGTGAACACTTTCTGAGGCCATGGGGTTTGGTAGCGCCAGACTAGTAACTGTATTTTGTTCCATCAACAGGATTCTATACAGTGTACTGGCCATAAAAACCCACACACCCACATTACCAACAGATGATTCTGTGAACAGGTACTTAACCGCTATACACTTTCTCAATACACCGTCTGGCAGGCATCTGGTGAAGGGCTGTATAGAATAGAAATGAGGTAGGGAATGACATTGTGGAAGAAGACAAAAAGGAACCTTATTTAACATTCAACCCCAGCAACAACCCAGCAGACACATGCTCCCTCCACGATCTCCTGCTTCACGCCACATGCACACACTGTGCTTGCCAACCGAGAACCATAATCCTTTGCAGGCGGCTTGTAGACAAGACCGCAGAAAGGGACTTCTCTGTGTGTGTGTGTGTGTGTGTGTGTGTTTCTCTGTGTGAGTGTGTGTGCATTTAGTTCTCTCAGCCTAGATGTGCTGAAAGGCCTGTCTATGGTTTGGCAGGGAATAGAGATGTGACACGCTAAACAGAGAGAACAAAGGCAGAACACTACACGAAAAAGTGTTCTACAAAGGTTCTATGTTGGCTCTGAGGGTTGAAAAACCTTTCAGGTAAACAAACAGTTACTAGGGGGACAGTGATCACCCATGGGTTTAATGGAAAACCCTTCCTGATTAATATATATATAATTGAATGTATTATGTATAATCATATTTCTAGAAGTCACATGTGAAAGCTGGGGTTCAGTTCCAGCTGTGATAGTGACTGGGGTTCAGTTCCAGCTGTGATAGTGACTGGGGTTCAGTTCCAGCTGTGATAGTGACTGGGGTCAGTCTGAGTTACATGCAGAAGTTTTCTTTTGGTTCTAAAAAATGCACCCTCTCATTTTTCTTGGCTGATTTTTTGTAAACCTGTCCTTGTCTAAATCCTCCAGATTGTACTGATGATTTGAGTTCAGACTATATAAGTCTATAACTACATCCCACCTGCATTTATTTTATGCCTTTAGAGATCTTGATAGGCCTAAAATTGGTTCCCCTATGGCATTGCTCCAAAAAACAGAATGGTTTCCAACTTGTGCTGATTTTGAGTGATGAACAGCGGGAAACAGAACAAGACATGGAAATATAGTCCTGAGCTAGAAAGTTAAAAACAATATTTTATTGTAACGTCGCACTGACATGTGGATTAACCGCTATCCTATGACAATAATCCGTAGCAGATGTTTTAAATAAAAGGGCTAGTTTGTTAAACTTTCAATTCGCCGTTGAAATCCTCCAATGTTTGTTACATCTAGAATCTGAGGTTTTGTATGTAGTTCTTAGACAGAGCTGTGAGAGCAATGTGAGAAAGCGGTTTGGGTGGCAGGGCGAATGTGTGTGTAACCCGCAGTGTGTTTGGAGTGGATAGGTTGAAGGGGTTGACCTATGGGGCTTCATCTGGGTGTGTGTGTGTGTTTGTGAGTGAGGAAAGGTCCACTTATTTATGACCTCTCTCTTGCGCCTGATGTGGCTTCTTCAAAGGGAACGTGTGTGAGGAGCGGGGAACTCCTGTGGTGAAGCTCTCTACATCGTGGTGAGATTACCTTGGAGAGAATGGAGAAGACACATTTCACACAGCAGGAAAATTATCCTGCAACAACAGTTCATTGAAATCTTTTTTAATCTTTGGACAATTTGTATAGGAGTTTTAAAACGGCAATCACAAACTGAAGAAGTATTTTTTAGGTTAACGGGGCACTTTGTTGAATCCTGATGTTTACATGACTGGATTTAAACAACAACACCACTTAGAGAAAAGGAAGAGAATAGTACTATCTATTTCATGGTGGTTTAGGATGTGTTTATGGAATTATCTAGTCTAGGGTGATTTAGGTTGGGTGTATGGTATTATCTAGTACAGGGTGGTTTAGGTTGGGTGTATTGTATTATCAAGTACAGGGTGGTTTAGGTTGGGTGTATGGTATTATCAAGTACAGGGTGGTTTAGGTTGGGTGTATGGTATTATCTAGTACAGGGTGGTTTAGGTTGGGTGTATGGTATTATCTAGTACAGGGTGGTTTAGGTTGGGGGTATGGTATTATCAAGTACAGAGTGGTTTAGGTTGGGGGTATGGTATTATCGAGTACAGGGTGGTTTAGGTTGGGTGTATGGTATTAGCTAGTCCAGGGTGGTTTAGGTTGGGTGTATGGTTTATCTAGTACAGGGTGGTTTAGGTTGGGGGTATGGTATTATCTAGTACAGGGTGGTTTAGGTTGGGGGTATGGTATTATCTAGTACAGGGTGGTTTAGTTTGGGGCTATGGTATTATCTAGTACAGGGTGGTTTAGGTTGGGTGTATGGTATTATCAAGTACAGCGTGGTTTAGGTTGGGTGTATGGTATTATCTAGTACAGGGTGGTTTAGGTTGGGGGTATGGTTTATCTAGTACAGGGTGGTTTAGGTTGGGGGTATGGTATTATCTAGTACAGGGTGGTTTAGTTTGGGGCTATGGTATTATCTAGTACAGGGTGGTTTAGTTTGGGGCTATGGTATTATCTAGTAAAGGGTGGTTTAGTTTGGGGCTATGGTACTGTGAGTGTCGAAACCAATAATGAGGAGACTACCTGTTAATGCAAACTACCGGACAGACCAGCGAAATGGTTTCAATAGGGAATACAATGCCTCAGGCACTTAGAACACTTGTGGAAATATATTCTTTGAAACAAACATGTAAAATGTTCTTTAGTATGTAAACGTAGTTGGCTTCAGTTGAAATTGGAAAGGCTGTTTCATGAAAGACAGCATTGGCAATTTTAGTGTTTTCTCCCATATGTTCCTCCGTAACACCAAATTAATGTTGAGGTATGTGAGCGGATAATGTATAACAGTGAGATTATCACCACCCAGGTAATGCCAAACATCCACCTCAGAGATTGGAACCAAGACTGGTGTGTGGCTGTGTGTAGGTCGTACCGCACATCACTCTAACCAAGTCCGGAGGGTTTTATGCGTGTGTGACCGCAGGTTAATTGGTAACAGAGCGTGGTGGTAGTCGCTAATCAAAAGCAGCTCTGTAAACAGACTTTCAGCTGGACACGGATGAGCCAAACAGGTCAGTGGACGTCGATCAAAACAATGTGAACGCCATGGAAACGCATGAAGGTAAGCTCCCATAAAGTGTCAATCTCCTCCCGTCAAATTAGCCTACATAATTATTTTTTATTATGATAATATTATTATTATATTATGTCTGGATGACGGCTGCACTTTTGTTATCCGGAAATATTTAAAATGTTGTATTTTCTAAATGGTGGAAACGATATACACAAATAAAGGTAATTCAGCAGCAAATGTTAATGCAAATATCTTAATTGGATTTTATAAAGCTCGGTGTGGGTCAGCTACAACAAATTAATCACTATTAGACACAAATCCACTTAGTTTTATCCCATTGACCCATTTCACACAGTTTGGGTCCCATTGTACTCTTCACCACACCTACAGGGATCACTGTTAGAGCGGCACTATAGCTCAAACTCCCTTGCTTTCTTTTTCCTCTCGCTTTTCTTTCTCCTAGTCTTCTATTCATCCGCGCATTTCTGTGAGAAATCGAGGCCAGGAAGACGGCTGGAGTGAGCATAGAGGACCGGTAGGACCCAATAAGTGGGCATATGAATCAGACGGGTCATTCAGATCAACTGAAGCAAAGGAACAGACTCCAGTGGGGCTCGGTTGGATCTCTGTTCCCATAATTCAGAAACACTCAAATTAAGACGGTCTGATTGGCATGTGAGTCCCATACATTATAGAAATGTGAGGGACATTCATTACGTTTGACAAAAAACGGCTCTTCATTTGCCTGTTTTCATATGATTCTACATTGCATCTAAACTATAAAGAATTGCCTTCGGTTTCTCAGCAAAGAAACCGTCACAATACATAGACGCGTTCTGGGCAATATCAGTTCATGTGAACGAGGACTGGATACTCTGTCGTAATCTCTATTCGAAGATTGTGTCCCTGTGTGACTAAAATTGGTTTGACTAGTGTCGTAACCTTCGATAAAGTTACCAGAAATCCTGATGGGAGGATTTTAGATGGTGGGAATGGACAAACTGGGATTCCCGGATTTTGCAACACTGAATTTGAGACACTGTCAATTACACTAAACAAGAAAACGGGCCTCCTAAACCCCAGTCTAAAAAGCAGAACTGGGAATTGCTGACAGCTGCTCTCCTGAGTTTGAAGCACTTGTCAATCTGCATGGTATATGGTTTAACATTAAGTGATTAGTTGTGACTTGTGACAGAGAAGTGCTGAGAATCAGATGGCTATTAGCGCTGTAAACCTTCAGAACAATCTAATATAGTCAATTATATATAATATATATAATATAATAGACCAAAGTACTACGACCGTCCCAGGTGAATAACAATGAGCGTCTCTTAACCAGGGTACATGTCAACATTAGATGGGTAGATTAGATGGTAGCGAACTATTTATTCTCGTTGTTAACGTGTTGGATGCAGCAGTAATTATTATGACCAGACAACTGGTTCAGGGCATCTCTTTCATGGTGAGGTGAAGACCACATGTCCTCACCTCGTGTTTCCCGGTTTCCCTATAACCCATGAACTCATCCCTGGACACATTCATCCATTGTCTTGTCATTATCGTTCACAGCAGGTCATCATGTTCATAAATGTTGCTCCTCTGGATCCCCCGTTTGGGATTCATTGTTACTTGTCCTGTTCCTCCTGATGGTCAGTTCTCCGATTATATAATGATAGATGTTTAGTCAGTTGTTAGTCGAGAGATCATTTAATACAAACGTGATTATACGCCTGCGCCTGATTCGTCCAAACATCAACAACGTTTGTGACAATCACTTAAATGGCAAGGCAAGGGCTTGTGGGATGCTCCCGATCAGCTGTGCTGGGTTCCTTCCAACCATGGTCTGATAATTTAGAATTCATATAATAATTGTGTTTTTTCGATCTTCGCTATTGTCAAAGAACACAGCAGTTGCAGTAATTACAGCCGTACAGAACGTGGCCATTCTAGATGTCATTTTATTGAGGTAAACACTTAACATTCATAGCTTCTCGTTGTTGATAAATCGCTGCTAATGCATGCAATTATTTTCGTTACTACTAGGATTTGTTTTTATGAATTGACAGATTTCAATTCGAAGTGACTTTCACGAACAACAAGTGCAGGAATGAGCCATATACAGAGTTAACGGTCGCGGTATTTATTCACTCCAACATAAAAACAAACACGAAACAAGAAACGTAAAACTAAACACTGAGATGAAAGTAAAACTGTGCATACAAGCGATTTACAAAAAAATGTAACAGTGGCATACAAATACTTCAACAACGAACACTCACCCCTACTGCAATGTGACATTGAAACAATAACTGCCAAGCAAGCATGCTGCCCAGCCCCAGATGAGCTAACAATAAAACAATCACCAGACACAGGAAGTGCACCCCACTCAGACTTCCCATGAAGAACCAAAACTCACCACACTCATGACAGTGACCCCACATTTGTTTCTATCTAAACAAAGTATCAAAATCATGATGTTTGAAATGTGTATCTTTCACATTCAGTTTTAGTAATAGTGATTCAGTCTTTTGCCTGATTTTTCTCAGTCTGAGTTCTGTTTATAACTGTTTGGCATAGGTCTAGTAGATTTAGACTTCCCGTAAAGCTTTGGCTCTGAGCTTCAGTAATGTTCTACTCTGGGAGTCCAACGTGGGGGAGTTTCGTTCATCTTGATTCTTCGCATCTGGCTGACTGGAGAGGTTCATGATGAGCTTCTACACACACAGACACAATAGATTATCCTGTTCTAGCATTAACAAACACACTGGTCTACTGACTGAGATTATTATTTTCTCACAGAAACCTAAAACCTCAATACAGACAGCCTTCAGGGAAGACTTCCAAACAACCGTCATCTAGAACAAAAGTACTGCAACACAACCCTTGATCAGGGCTTGCACACAGGACGAAAAGGCAATGGTCTAAGAGGCTTGGATACCTTCTCCATCTTTATAATTTGGAAAGTACAGAAACACATTGGGTATTGGGTATTGCTGATCTAATGACGTATGGTCTAATATTCTAAATTAATCAGGCAAGCCTACAACTGATTGATTGTGTTACTCAATATTTGTATAATGTTTAATACGTACTTGCTTGGTTATTTTCAGAAATGCCAAGTATATATTTTTCTACAAAATGATGAAATTTGGTCTTCTTGTGTTCTAGGGTGTAAAGCCATTTCCTCCGGGCAAACATGTACTGTGATACAGTTTGAATCAAATATACTATTCTTCATCAAAACCTCTCCTGACTTTATCCCTAGATCTAAACGTTTGACACGGCTTGAGAAAAGACTGTATATCCCATTAACACACAAGCGAAACACAGACAATTCGACCATGCCGTGATTTCGATCAGTATTTTCATATCTACGAAGGCATGTAAAAAGAATCGCATCCAAGCAGTTTATATCTTTGCCGCAACAGATCCACAGATCTTAATGAAATTCTATGGACTTGAATGAATGGAGCAGTTACGCTGTGACAATGTTTACACACTACGCTCTACGTGCCGTGGCTTCAAGCTTCTACGCTTAATGAGCTTAACCAATCACAAAGTTTCACAGACTAGCTTGTTGACATTCCGAAACGGGAAAGTTGCAAATCGACTTTAGCATTGAAGCTGCCTGGACAGGCTTATTAAGGACAGTACAAAGTTTTCCTCTTGCAGTGTCAAAATACATTCGTTTAAGCAAAAAGGTGTTGTCATCACCCGGCACAGCCAGGTGAGGACTGCCCAATCCTAACAGTCTGGTTCCTCTATAGGTTTCTTCCTAACTTTGGACCATAAAAGTGAGTTGTTCCTAGCCTATGTGCATTAACTCTTGTTGCTTGCTCTATAGGGTTTAAAAACAGCTGTAAATTCTATGACCTCTGTGATATAATTTGATTGGTTGTCTTCCCTGGGAACCTCAAAGCAATAGTTGACAGACACAGGGTCGTTTTCTCGTGCCACATAAAACAGCCAAATCCCAGGAGCCGGTCAATCTACTGGAACTCTTATTGAGCGTTAACAATGCCTCTAACCGCTGTTGTGGTGGTCCATATGCTGGTGTGTGTGTGTCTTCATGTGTGTGTGCGTGTGTTTCTTGGTCTTTAAGGTTAGGGAGCATAAGGAGATAGAAAGGATGAGAGACAAAGGCACAGCCAGCCGGCTAACAAGAGAGAAGAGCCAATACGGAGCCCTGTGGTGCTCCCACTGGGCCAGTTGCCTGAGTGCTCCCTAACACAGGCCTACACTATGGAAACTGGCCTTCCTGCTCTAATGCGTGCATTCATCCATATCTCAGCCACCTGAATCACATGGGCCTTTTCATGAAGAAAAAAAACCTTAAAGAATGCTTTGGAATGGTTTAGAATCGCTTGGAATGGGCGGGAATGAGACATTCTCCTATCAAATGTCGGGAATCCTTTATGATTTGACGTGATATGCATCGAGTAAGACAACACAAGTGGATGC